>APFE030105716.1:45220-124784 GCA_000404065.3 Pinus taeda | reverse complement strand
CCTGGAAAAACCCCCTACAACTCTTGGGGAAAACCAGTTTGAGAGCTCTTCTTTATTTATGAAAAATGTCTTTTTACAACAAGAAAATTTCAGCAAAAATTTACAGCAAAATAATTTTTCAGCAAGCAAACTTATCCGTTTTCAGCCCAACGGACCACCTGGAAACTTCTCAGTTTTCAGCAAAAAAATCAGCTTTTTCTACTTGTTCTTACTGCTGTTCTGCTTGTCTTTCTGCTGTTCTGATTTTGCTGAAGAGCTGCCTGGTATGTGTGCCAAACTGCTGCCTCTTTCTCGTTCTTGTCCAGAAATCTCCCTTGCTCTCTTGCTCTCCTTCTCCCAATCTGCTCATGAAAGAATGAAATGATCTTTTCCTCATTTTCCTCCTTTAATATAACTCCAAGTGACTTTTGGGTGATCCAAGTGACTTTTGGGTGATCTCTAAATCCAATGGCTGAAATAGATTTAGATCAATGGCTGAGATTAAATGCACATTTAAATCTCACTTTCTATTTTTTAATTCACCCACTTTAATAAAGACCCACTTAGTCATTTATTTCCAAAGTCACTTTTCCTTTCTAATTTTTCATTGACTTTATAAAAGTCACTTTAAAATTAGACTTAGTAACTTTATCACTTAAAGTCACTTTTAAATTAGATTTTAACTTTATAAAAATTATAAAGTCACTTTAGGAGAAAAATTAAAATCTTTTGGACACTTTTCCCTAGGCCAAAGATCAAAGCCTAAGGGAACCACCTGTCCTCCGGTACCAAATTTTAACATATGATACATTAACACTTTCCCAAGTAAATGGAGCTAATATAGCAACAAATCCTATTGTTACCACACATTTGAAATTTTTACTTAATTTATGAGTATAGAAAATCTCAACAATTTAAGCAAGTTAAACAAATACTAGTGCCCACCTGTTATATATGGAGAGAGGGAAGTCGAAGACTCTGAGTCTGCTACAACCAGGCAATCCCGGCGATTTGTAATTTCCTAATTTGTGTGTGAACGCAACACGGGACGAGTGACTCCTCGGATCCTCTTAATTTTTTATTTAAAATTAAGAAGCCTGCCTTGCTATCTCCCCACCCTTAATTTTTTATTTAAAAATTGGATCATCTTTCCCTATAAATGCATTTCATTTTCATTTATCTACATCCATCCACGCCTCCCTTGATTCCCTTTGCTGCAATCATATTCCTTTATGATGGAGTTATTAACAATGCTCGTTGCCCTTACGTTGCTTTTGTCTCTTCCTTTGGCTACACCAATTAACTATAATGTCCCTGCCATGTTCATTTTTGGGGATTCTCTAGCAGATGCTGGTACCAACAATTTCATTGCTAACACAAGTGCTACCCTATGGAGAGACCTTCTTCCATCGCCCCACTGGTCGTTTCTCTAATGGCCGAACTGCATTCGATTTCATCCGTATTTACCTCATCCAAACCTAGTGATAATTCTATGTTTGTTTCTTTAATGAGATTAATATACATATGAAATTTGTATCTACAGGTAGTAAGTTAAGGTTGCCGTTCCCACCTCCATATCTGAACCCACGATCTAACTTCTCTCGTGGTATCAATTTCGCATCTGGAGGAAGTGGATTACTAGATTCCACGGAAAATTACTTCGTGAGTGCGAAAATAGATACATGTCCATTCTAATTGAATATACATGTTCAAAAAAAACAATTAAATGTTATTGGTGTTTACGATGCAGAATATCATCCCTTTAAGTCTCCAAATACGCCAACTCGCCAACTATTCTTCAAGTCTAGAACAAAAGCTTGGAGGAGCTTATTATGCAAGAGAATATCTATCCCAGTCCTTGTATGCCATTAGCAGTGTTGGCAATGATATTGACCTTTCAAAAGACTACAAGTGCTAAGGATTTCGTCAGGCTGCTGCTTAGTAAATATAATGAACAGTTGTTGGTACGTACTTTATCTTACCAGTTTATTGATCGATGTTTCCATTATGTTAGATTTTGGGGGTATTTTCTTATCCGTGGTGGATGTTGCAGAGCCTATACAGTAAGGGGGCAAGAAACTTCATTGCAATAAGCTGCCCTCTTCTGGGTTGCAGTCCAAATTCAAGGCTCGCAGGAATGAAGGCATATAAAGGTGGATGTCTGGAAACTGCAAATCTGCTGGCTGTGGCATATAATCATGATCTCAGGCTGCTCGTCGACCAACTGAATAAAAAATTAGACGGAGCAACGATCCTGCTCGTTAACGCTTATGATTTTGTATTAAAGATAGTTGAACACGGGAAACCCTATGGTAAAATTCAGTGATATTTGAAAAAGTGGTATAAATTTCGAAAACAAAATATGGGTGGCTTGGCTTGTGAATTGTTGACGAAATACAAAAATGGGGCGTGGCTTTGATTGCAGGTTTTGAAAACACGACATCTGCTTGCTGTGGAGCGGGGCCTTTTAACACGGCTGTGTCTTGTGGGTTGGAAAATCTCATTTATGAATTTTCCCCTTCCTACCAATAAGATAACATAAAACAAAAAAATAAAATGCAAAGATAATATTTCAATTTCCTTTATCTATTGCCCTTATGCATATACATTATAATAAAATTTAAATATAATATTTCCATATCTTTTATCTATTGCCATTATGCATATACATATAAAATAATATCTATACATTTAAGATAATGAAATTCAAATATAATATTTCCATATTGTTTATCTATTATGTATATGCATATAAAACAATTAAACAAAACAATTTTTTATTTAATAATTACTAGAGATTTGTAAGGCTTTTTATGTTTACCATCATGTTATATATAAAGTTAACATATTGTGCGTATTTATATACATTTGAAAGTAAAAAAATTCAATTGGAAGTCATTTTCGAGGAAATACACTATTCCAAGGGGCATCCAAGCTAGACCAAGCTTTGCACAAACTTGGTGATAACATTCCACTAGGCGATGTTTTTTTTCTTCCATCCAATAAATGGGTTGGCCCAAACTTACGCTCAAGCACTCAAAAATTATGGAAGACAATTATTGGAGTATGACTCGTAGCTCAATGGTGAGACACTCACACACACCGAGACGACTCCACTCACTCTTATATTTTCCAAGCAAAGAATCACACACATATATAGGATTACAATCTAGTTGAACAAAATCATAGAATATAGGATCTAAAAACTAACAAAGAGTAATTAGGACAATTAGTCCAAACAATTCTCTAACAACACATAACAAATTCTAATAAGAGGAGATTCTATATTTATTCATTATTTTGACACTCCTCATTAATGGAGGAATGTGCTTTCTACCAGACCCAAGTGATTCCTACATACTTCAAATTTTTCCTTTCCAAGAGGCTTTGTAAAGAAGCCAGCCACATTTTCATTCGTACTACAATAAACTAAACCAATTTCTTTGGATTACATCTTTTCCCTAACAAAATAATAGTGGCTTTCAATGTGTTTTGATCTTGCATAGTATACAAGATTATTGGTTAGTTTCATGGAGATTTGATTATTACATTTGATAATTGTTGTTTTTTTTGTACTTCTCCCACATCTTCAAGAACTTGCCTCGACCAACTTGCTTCACAAGTAGAATTACACAAATATTTCTACTAAACATCAGTTGATGATAAAGAAATATTTGGTTGCCTCTTGTTGCTCCATGCCACAATCCCAAATCCAAGCCTGGATGCATATCTTGAGGTTAGTCTTGTATCATCAGGATTTCTGACCTAATCTAAATAAAAATATCCTACTACCTCAACATCAAATTATCAATATATTTAATACCAAAGTTAGAAATTCCTTTCAAATATCTAAGCACTCTCTTTACTGCTTTCCAATGGCTTGCAAGAGGTTAGGCCATGAGCTAACCTAGGATGCTAATTAAATATGCTATGTATGGCATGGTTGTAGTGAGATATTTTAAATTCCCCACCAACTAATGATATGGTGTATCATCCACCTATATTGTCCCATCATCAATGTAGTGTTTGAAATTTTGTTCTAAATGTATTGATACTACCATACATTGGTCCATTTTGAATCTTTTGAGTAGCTCCCTATTGTATTTTCTTTGCGTAACTGATGACTGGCCATCTTATTTCCATATTTCAATACCTTAGCAACAATATAATTCACCAAGGTATTTCATTTCAAAGACCTATAATAGTTTTCCTTTAACTCCATTAATTAACTTAGAAGCATTTCCTACTATAATAACATCATCAAAAAACACGAAAATCATAGCAACATGCCCCTTGGAACACCCTCCTCCCACATCTACCTAAGTAATCGACCAACCAAGGTAAACATGTGATGAGAAGTTACGATGATATGATTCGACCTCCTAAGTCACCTTAAGGAAGTGGAACCGATGGAAAGAAACCACACAAACCCTCCAAATCATCAATAAGACTCCTAGGAACCATCCCCACCACTCAGGTAACCAGCCCCTCAGTCCCACTGAGATTTTAAACAATTAAAATTTCGAACGCTCCCTTGATATGGGCATGCATGCATCTAGAGGGATATGGATGCTCCCACAACATGGTATGGCAATATCTAGGGAATTTTATACCCAATATTGTGCCTACATTCCCATGATCTGAGTCGCCTTTTCAGGTCGACAACCCAGGCTGCTACCCAGAACTCGATGACACCTTTAGAATCCACAATTTACATAATAACAAGATTTATAAACCAAAAAATAACTCCAAGACTAGGCCTGAGCATCCCAATCCAGGACTGACATTTTTTCAAACACTTGGCATCAATGCAATCTACAGGAAATGAGTACAAGACAGAGCATAAAGGATTGATAATTCATGTGGAACTTGAAATGAAGGACGACCATCCTATTCCCTTAACTATTTTGACATCAATTAGGTCTCACATCCATTATCCTTCCAGTTACAAGTAAATACATGAAATAACGATGATAATAACTAGTCATATAACCGTTCTTAGATACAACATTAAACCATGAAAATAACAATGAGATAATAGTCACTAAAGCCACATATTAACAAGTACAAACACAAGATAATTTAGTTTTTATTAAAAATTGGCAAAGCTGACGAGGTTCGAGACTTCCATGTACCACCTAACCGTAGACATGGTTGAACCAAATCTTTCTTTAAACGAGTCACCGTTGTGCCATATTCCAAGCATGAATGTGGGATCTCATGGATAAAACAATCCAAAAACAACCAATGGAATCCAGAGGTTAAACCAGCCCCACCCTCACTACATCGTGATCTCACCAAAACCAAACTGAGGTTGGAATGCCTCTAGACTCCAACACTATCTTTAGGGAATCTGTCTCCTTGTCTTTTAGGCTTTACTACAATCCAGAACAGGTCACTAGGCCCTAAAATAAGACTCCATCCTCAAGATTTACCCTATATCTTGAAAAAGCTAGTCAAGGGATTCCTAGGCCTTTGGGAATTTTCCTGAGACCAACTTCGCCCCAAATTCCGAAATTGTACAAAAATTCCAAATCTCAAAACCGAGAAAACAATCCCATCACACCATGGCTATCCAAGAAAAGGCAAGGCTAAGCTGAAAACCATTGTCATAACCCGACAAAACTATGCCACCAACAGTAAGAGAATCATACACCAAGCTGCAATTCCATGCATGTCAAAACCAGTTAGGAAATCACATATGAAATATGTTACCTGCAGGTATTCCTGCTGAAGTTGCTTGATCCTATCCTTTCTTGATTGATCTTGGCTTTCCTTCCTTTCCTTTGCTTGCTTTTTCTTTCCTTGCTCCAAAGCTAGAGTGATCCAAGAAAACTGTAAGTGTCCAAGAGTGAGGGAGAGAGAGAGAATAATGAGAGAGCTCCAAACTGAACTGACAAAAGGTACCAACTGATCCTCATAATACTTTTTATCAATTATGCCTCTATTTTCTTCATTTTCCATTATTTTCCTTCAATTTCCTCCTCACATGCAACTTGTCACCTTTCACCTTCCTTTTCTCCTAATTTCCACTATTTTCATAAATAAATGTGCCAAAATGCCAATTTTCCCTTTCAATGCCTTTGCCATTTCCTTTGCTAATTTCCTCAGCCATAATAAACCAAATGAACACCCACACTAGGGAGTCTTGTCCAACATTCATCTCTGGACACATGTCCCTTAAATCTGGTCTTATTTTTCCTTTATTAACTTTTATTAGATGAACTTTGAATGAGGGCCTATGATAAACCCTTCCCCCTTGGGGTACATCGTCCTTGGTGTTAAACCTTACCAAGACCTCAACAAAACTACTGAAAAGAAAAAATACTATCCATGGAGCTTTATAACCTAGCTTGTTGCAGTATTTACAATGAATGACATGCTCAAAAGAAAAACATCATGATAACATGACAACATACCAAATACTGTAGCTTTATAAAACAACTCATTATGGTATTTCCAATAACCACATATACACATATGCACGTTTGCTAAACCAACAAATAAAAGAATATGATTCCCGTATCAATCAATAAGGGAATCTAGAGGCTCACATATCCACCCTTAAAATAATACCAATATTCACTTCCTTCCCAGGAAGTCCAGAATCCATTGCAAGGTCAAGTCTGCATGTGGCGCTATGATCTTGTGCCACTTGTCCTCTCAGTGAACAATTACAGGATCATTGTTCCATGGCACACTCCCATTGTGCACCTAATTCCATCTGGCAACACTAATGACCAAAACAAATCCATCCCCGACCTTCCCTTCTTTGCTACACAATCCCTCAGGTAATCTCATCACCCCCTTATGTGCAACCACTCACCTTCCAAGTTTCATGAAATCCCCTATCTTGGGCAATCCATACCTTTGCAAGGCTTCCTTTCATAGGAAGATTAAACAGCCAAGGCATATACCTTCCTGAAAATCATCATACCAATCATAACATGCTCATGGAAATCAATGGACATTATTGGGTATGAGTGTCTCACAATGGCTCTACTCCTGAAGTATTTTACTAGCATATTACTGCATGTTCTAATTCCCTTTTTTATTGTTATTAATGCTTACTGTCAGTTTTGACCACCCAACGAGGCATTTCATGCTTTCCTATACCAAGCACAAAATTTCCATTATATTTAAATAAATTGAAATAACTTCAAATCATACCTCATTGGTGGTCTATCAATAAGGTACACTTGCAATCCTATTTACTTCGTGTCACAACAAGTCAAACTAAAATATTTGATCAAATCATTATTTATAAACATATCACATCACATTATCTCAAAACACAACCATTATAGATCAAAATCATAAATCACATGCAACCATCATAAACCAAAAGCGTAGATCACATATGATCATCATAGACCATAATAAAAAATCACATGCATAAAATATTGATACTTATCCTTTAATCAATCCTTATTTCTATCTTTGTCTCTATTTCGTATGCACACAGGATCGGCTACCACACCCGAAAAACACTTAGTTCCTTCTCTTCAACCATGTGCACATACACATAGTGTAAATCACACACATATAGCCACACATGACATACAACGCCATGCAATACATGCACCTACACCTCACATACAACACATACACCTACACCTAGTGTACAACATAACACGATACATATACGTACACAAAGTACAACACAAGAAATACACATGTCATAATACCATGACTACACTATGTACATACTTAATACCGTATGTACACAACATAACATGTACGACATGCACATAATACCACATGTACACCTGTACCACATGTACACCAATACCATATGTACAACCTATACATAGCACCACCTACACAATGTGTACACAACATCACATGTACATGGCAGCACCTACACAACACCACATGTACATCGTATCACCTGTACAATGTGTACACAACTCCAGACATACACAACACCACATGCATGACATGTATGTGACACCACATGTACACAACACCATATGCACGACATGTACATAGCACCACCTACACACAACACCATATGTACAACATGTACACGACACTAGATGCTCACAACACCACTTGTAAAATCACGTATATAGCACCACATGTACGTAAAACCACATGTACATAGAACCACATGTACAACATGCACATAACACCATATGTACATAGCACTTTATATACAACATGTACATAACACCGCATATCCAACATGCACACAATATGATATGTACACAACACCACATATCCAACATGTGCATAGCACCATCTATACCCATATTGCCTCTACCAAGAAACCTCGCTTCATGTGTCTCTCTTCCATCCATGCTTATCCTAGCATGTTGCAAAGCACATTGTTTTCATTCTGCTGATGTATCCTTCAATGTTACCTGTCATAAGATAAACATAGGCATAATACAAGCATACAATATCAGTTCATATCCACATGATACCGACCTCACATATTTGTCATGACTATCTTCCCACTTGATTCCTCATAGATTAAGAACTTCTTCATGACATTCACCTGCATAAGCAATCATTCCTCCACAACGATGATCCTTGGTGACCATGTTAGACAACAACATACATACATACATGTATACATATAAACATTAACATGATCCCTGATGACCATGTTAGATAACAACGACATATATACATACATGTGTACATATAAATATCAACATGATCCTTGATGACCCTATCAGATAACAATGTGCATACATACATATATGCATATAAACATTAGCCTAAAGCAATCATGAATCATGATCACATCATAATTACTAGATATCATAAGGCCAAGGTTAAGAGAACTTCCTTTATTCATACACAACATGCACAATATTGAGAACAACAGTTTCCAACATAGTCAATGCATCTGAAATCTCTAAATATTTATATATTGTTTTTCTATATAAATATATCTCCATACTAACACAATATTTTTTTTTCTATATAAATACTTCTCTATGCTAACACAACGACCTTGTTTAATTTTTCAAAATTTTGGAATTTTTAAGTCATTTTGGCAAAACAATTTTTTGTTACATCTTCATTTTTTGTTATTTAAAATGCATTTTGAAAGCACAAGTGAATTCAAGACTTAGAAAACATTATAGAGAACTCACACTCCATTGTAGGTGAAACCAACCCATCTAAATAGACATGCTACCAATTCAAACATAGTTTTTATATCCACTTCTAAACTTGGAGATGGGTTAGATGGGCCAACCCTAGCTACATGACTTGAGTTTATACAACATTGAAATGGGCAACTCTATATTGCTTAACATGAAGTTGCACAACTTGTTCAATTTAAATCAATGGACATGGATCTCTTGTAATATCCATTTTCCTTTTCTAAGTTTCTTTCTTAACATGAAGCTGAACAACTTGTTCAATTTAAATTAATATACATGGATCTATTGTAATATCCATTTGCCTATTATAAGTTGCACAACAAGGACATGAGAAACTCCAAGTTGTGGAACCTAAAATTACTCAACTTCTTTAAATTTGAATCCATGAAGATGAAGATGGACCTCTGTTAGTGTTTTTCCTAAGTTGTTTAAACTGTATCCATAAATATCGACACCAAGTGCACAACCTAGTCACAATTTTAACTACTTTTGTTTCTTAACTAACAATATTGGGTCACCCCTGTGCAGTTTGCAATGATGTTTAATGACACCTTGAGATTATATCCCCCAGATGCAAGGACCATAAGACAGGAATTTAAGGATTTGAAACTGGGAGAAGATATGGGGATTCCCAAGGGTGTGAATTTGATGGTCAAAATTTTACTAGTCCATAAAAATCCAAACTACTAGGGTGGCGATGCAAATGAGTTTAGGCCTAAGAAATTCAAATATGGAGTAGCAGTAGCTGCAAACAATCATCTGATGGCCTTCCTGCCCTTTTGGAGTGGGCTATGAGTTTGCATTGGCCAAAAATTTGCACTTCTAGAAGCCAAGTTGGCTATATCCATCATCCTAAAACACTTGAAATTCACATTTTCTCCATCGTATAGGCACGACTCGGTGGCATTCACCACTGTAATTCCATAACACGAGATACCAATTATGGTCGAGCAGATTGATTCAAGCTAAAATCTTGATTGCTTACTTTACATGGAAGAGATAAGATGTTACGGAAATCTTTCTCAAACATTGATGTTGTTCAATGACTTAGGGATATGTATTTTCATGCTCACACAAAGGCAATGATGAAATATTTTAACACACATGCATCCACTATCTGTAATATGCATAATAACTTTAAATTTTTTATTTTATATGGAGATTTGATTTATATTCTCTTGGATCTTCTCCTTGTATATTTACAGTTACTCACTTTCCCCTATGGATTTCTATAAAATAAAAATAACTGACTTATAGCGTGTTTTAACTATCAATTCATATCATATCTCTAAACACAGATGGTGGCTTGACAAGTTGCAAGAATGTAGATAAAGTCAAAGCTTTGACTAGGAGCAAGGGATTGACACAAACTATAAGAAGGGCCCCCTTGTTTTAGACAAACCCCAAATAGGACAATACAATCTTTTAATTGAGAGCTTGATGTTCTTTGAACTGAGATCCAAGGAAAGATTGTTTGCATCAATTCTATATGCCTCGCGAGGTGTGGTCATGTCTTCTCGCCTTTGCCAAGATTTATGGTCTAAGTTTCCATCACCCACCTAAGGGAAAGAAACACTAGGCATATCCACAGATAATAGATTAGTATAAATATTTTTATAAGCTAAATAAGATGAATTATGAGATCTTCCTTATTAGAAACTAACCTCTCCATACAACACATTAGGCTTTGTATGTGCCTTGTGAAAATAATGAGTCCCCCATCTAATAGCCTCCATCAAATGATCCAACTCGCCACTGTTGGCCAATTGTTTGCTATATTCAACAACACTCCATGAGAGCATGGTAATTATAACTTGTTAACTACTACTAAACCCAGTGTTATAGTCCTCTCTACAAGTCACAAGGGTGAGTCTACTTTGTAAGATACCATAGATGAAGCTGTGTGGTATACTTGATGAGGGTAGTTGCTTCCATAGCCAACCATGTACCTTGTGGATCTTGGATTGTCTTCGAGAATGTAACCTATTTGAAAGGGACCATAGGGAAACAACTTTATTAATTTACTCAAGTGCCCAATTTATACAATAGAATTTTTTTTTTGAAAACCCTAATCCACACGGCCCAAAACCTGTATATATGACTCGACAATGGAAACCAAAAGCAGACAAGGAACACTTCTCGAAGAAAAAAACATAATCATTTGATGTTGGTAGATACTAGGATTGGCAAGCATGTTGTAAGAGACCTCAAACGCATATATGAGATTGATAAAAAAATAGAAGCTCTGAGGGTTGCACAACTCCACGCAAGCAATGAATGTTCTTGTGAGCACTAGTGAGGTAATCAGAGTAGATTGTAAGGAGAAATGATGCACTTGTCACAAACTGGATGTTGTTCAATTTCTCCCAAAATAGGAGGTCACCTGGAGTTTTCTGTACAATCTTATTACCTTTTTGCAAGCACTAACACATGAGAAACTCTGCATTTCCCTGATATTTTTGTAGAACAACATTACTCTTCCCACCTTTGTCTTGCATGAGGAACTGCAACAATTTAAATGAACATTCAGTCTAGTGAAAATCATCCAATCATGGAGACAATATCACTGGATCAGAGAAACAAGTGACATATTCTGAATTAAATAGAAAGATAGTGGCATTGGCTCAACGGAAACATAATGTCCAATATAAATACAAAGATTTCATCATTACCCACTTTGGAGGTGAGGACCTGAACTCCATCATACTTCAAATCCTTATTTTCTTGATAGTTTTGTAGAATAGCATTGCTCTACCCACCTCTACCTCGCATGATGAAATGAAACAATTTAAATGAACATTCGTTCTAGTGTCTCAACGGAAACATAGTGTCCAATATAAATACAAAGATTTCATCATCACCCACCTTGGGGGCGAGTACATGAACTTTAGCATACTTCACATCCCAACTAAATTCAATCATCTGCCATCATGTTCCACCTAGAGACCTCATAAAACATGATACACTTGCTCAATGGTGCACCATAGTCATGACCATCTTGGTGCCCTAGTGGAGCTCTTGTGACCAAAGAAACAAACCGCTATGAGAGCCATCAAAGAACCTACAAAACCGATCAAACTTAGCAGATTTAGTTAGGTAGTTAGAGGTGCTCGAGGTATTTAGAAGTGGTGGATGAATGATGAAATGGCTTAAAATATTTTAATCATCTAACATTAGTTCTAATGGTGCAAACACATACACAATGGAAACTAAGAGAATTGTTTTCAAAAGAAAACCAATAATTAATTAACTTATATTATTTGAATAAATTGTTAATTCATTAAAATAAATGATAGATATGTAAAGTATTTTAAAATGGACCTATTTTCATTAATTAGTTAATGTATTATAAAAATTTAATTTTAATTTATTTTAAATATTATTATTTAATACAAAGGCCAATATCAATATTTCATATAATTTTCAGTATGTACTTAATAGATGTACTAGAACGTATTCCACCACTTATTACAATTAGTAGTGAGCGCTAGTATTGCAACAATAATGTTGCAACTCCTAGGTTGCGAACTTTACTTTTATCAACCCAGTAGTTCATAACAAACTTGAAAGCGTCGGTGTTGTATGCACAAGTACTAGTTCTCACTGCAGGTTATCACTTGGTCAGCAGGCGCGAGATCACTAGGAGCTCAAGCCAACTTCTATAGATTTTGGAAGAAGCTTTATGTGTGATGAAAGAAGAGAAAAATTACTCTACAGAAGCTATTCTAATTGCAGAAAGGAGAAAGACTGAAATGTAAAGCAAAAACTAGTAAACCCTAATCAACAAGCAAATTCTACTTTTTCCAAAAGCACTATAAAAACCATGAAAGAAATTCCATTACCTACTCAAGGAAGTAAAAAACATCTAACCATGCTATTTCTGGAAGTAAATAAGCAAAAAACATATTTGTGGATTTTTATGTGTTTTTATGTGAATTTAACATGCATCTAATTTATTGGGTGTAAGTGTGGCAACGAATAGGTGGTGTTAGAGGGTTGTTTTGGAGCTTGGGAGGATGCAGGATGGTTTGGATGGGTCTTAGGCAGTATTATATGGCCTTATGGAGGATTTTCCCACACTCAGCCTTGAAAAGAAAGCCTACAGGAAAAACTACAGGAGGACACAAGGAAACTACAAGAGGAAAACATGGAAACTACAAGAGGCCTACAGGAGAAGGCCGAGAGAAATTTCCGCTATTTTGAGGGTGTAAGAGTGGCTGGAAAAGGTAGTTGAAGGTTGGAGTGAGGTGTTGGAGTGCCTAAGGTCTACCATGAATCACCAGGAGAGAGAAAGATGATTGGGTTTGCTCAAGGAGAGAGGAAGAAGTTCTATGAAAAATGCAAGAAACTAGGGCATAATTGAGGTGAGACTTTGGAGACCTATAGGGCATGGATCAGATGGAGGGTGTGATTGCTAGTAAGCTTGCCTACTACTGAAAGATATCTGCTGCATAGAAACTGACAGTCAACTAGGAAAATCAAGCAACAAATGAAATGAGTGCATCCTAGGAAAAACATAGTTTTGCATTAAAAAATGGTCTAAACTATGATGTATGAAAGGAAATGATAAGAAATTCTACAAGAAAGGAAAGCATTGAAAATGGCTATTGAAAATCAGAAAGTGAACATGATGAAGGAGATCTAAAGCAAAGCAAAACTGGACTATCAACCTACTAAAGAGCTGCAAACACTAGAAGTCCTAGGAATCAGGAAAATTTGTGTTTTTGGGGTAGTAAGAGAGTCTTTACCTCAAATCATGGTCCCAGAGGGAGGAAGAGAGGCCAAGGAACTATTTATAGCCTTTTGAATATTTTCTAATCACTTCTTAGCCTCCTACAGAAAGCACAAATTGAAGCAAACTACTAAATCATCAAAAGCAACCTATTCTTAACCATAAGGAAAATACATCTAACAACAAATTAATCTACAAACTGAAGTAAAGCATACAAATACAAGTAAAGAGAAGCTTGGTTGCTTGGATTAGGCCCTAACCCAAGAGCTTTAGGCCTCTGAGGTAAGTCAGTGCTAGCTCAAAAATGATTCCATCTTCATTATCAAAACAATAACAAGATTACATGAAACTGTCACAAAATAATAAGCTCGAAATTTGAGCAAAGCTTACATAAGCCAAAACAAATCCGACCCTAGTGAGGCCCCAGGCCTCTCTAATTATACATCTAAAGCTACCAACATCCTCCTTGAAATCAAGGAGGCTTGGCTCCCAAAACTCGAGATAACTCTCAATCATCTTCCACTTGCTCGGTTGCCTTCTAGTGCATGATTCGACTACTTGTACTTTGAGCTAAATGAAGGGGAATTTGAAGTGAGGAGAAATAAATGAGGGGGATTCCATCCTATAAGTCCTATCCTCTATCTACTTTGAGTTATTGCTACATTTTAGCCACTAGATCCTTGAGTTTGACCTTGAAATCCACCAATAATCTGCGTTAAATACATGTTAGACCACATGGCATGATAACTAATTCAACTCACTCTATAAGCATAAATTAATTAGAAAATCATACAATAAGCTAAGAGAATGGTTGATTTGACTAGTTTAGGAGGTAAAATAAGTCCATATAATTACCCATTTATGAGGCTCATCATCACCCCCTATTGAAGGTGTTGCTCATCCTCTGAGCAACCTAGTCAACCTCTTCATCTTTTATGGCCCTGGTGGCCTCCCTAGCATTCCAAGCCTTTGATGTGGCCTTCTCATGTTCTCCATAAAATCATTTTGTTCTGTATACTTCCTTCCACTTCTCTTTCTCTTCTTCTTCTCTTCTGCCTTCAAGCATGCCTAATAGGAGTGGAGGACTTAGTTTGAGGCCAATCTAGTTGACCTTCAGCCTTTGCATGGAGTGCTTGTACATTGGAACTCTTTTGAAAGCCACCCTCAACCTCATTGGGGAATGGTATTCTCTGATCTACAAGCTATGGGGTAGGGTGTTCCATATTCTCATGCATGCATGCACATAATCATCCCCAAGTAACCTTTGCATATCTTCAAAGTGTGGAATAGATTGTGCCCGATTGGCTAGATATTTAGGGGCAATTTGAGGGTCATTGGCAAGCAGGTTGTGTGGGATGATGAGTGCCATAGGATCTGATGGCTCACCTCTTATCATTAATGGTTCATTCTGCTGTTTTATCAACAATCTTTTCATTTATGCTGCCCTTAATTCTTCATGGTTCATCCATGAGGCCATAGCCATTAATTGCAGATCCCCTAGCTTGGCATTGGGGTCCCACACATTCATGCCTGTAAGGGCCATATTGTGTAGGTAGAACTCTTCCATCTTTGCTTTATCCTCTTAGGTTCTTTGGTCACACAGATCCATGAACTGCTTGTAGTCTTGGAAAGGCATTGTGCCTCTTTGTGCCAAAGTATTTATTTGGAATTGAAGCCATTGGTCCTTCATATAGAGGCCATAAGATTTGGCTGGTGTTCTGCATTGTAATGCTTCCATGGATAAGCTGTCCATGTATTCCAGCTGAGTCTCTTTCTCTTGCAACTGCCTCCTTAGTAGTTCATTCTCATTTTCAAGGTGGCTTCTTGTAATAGCCTCTCTATCTCTGAGAGCACTCAATTCTCTAACCATTTCCCTGAGTTTGTTTTCCATATGGCCAACATCCTCAACTCCTTTGGACTTGGCTATCTGCATCCACCTATGTGTTCTCACTCTTTCTTTCTCCAATTTGAAAAATAGTGGAATTGAAAATTTTTGTGGGATTATCCTGCCTCCCTCAAGTAGATTGTAATAGGAGGCAAGACTAGGCTAGGGGTCAGGTTCTTGTAAATCTTGTGCTTCCTCCTTCACCTCTGGCTGTCCTTCTATCTTTTTCTCAAGCTTTTGTGTCTCCTGTAGGATTTTCTGAGCCTCTTGTAGATCTGGTTTTGGGTCCTGTGGTACTGCCTTTCCCTTCCATGTACAAGATCTTGGAGTCCCCCTTTCATAAGTTATGGGTGTCTTGGAAGGAGATTCATTCACCTTGGTGGATGGTGAATCTTCAATGGTAATGGGAACTTTTGAAGAGGGTTGAGGTTTTCCTGTTTTAATTCTTGTGCTCTTCCTTGCCCTAAAATACATGGAGGTCTTTCTTTTCCTCCTCTGCTTTGGCTCGACTGGTGTATTGATGGAAGTGAGGGTAGTTGTTGCTTCTCTTTCCAAAGTCTTAAGGGACTCTTCTCCTTGCTCTGCCTTCTCTACCCCTTTTTCTTTTTCTTTTGTCTGCTCAACCTTTCCCTCATCTGTTTCTTTTCTTTCCTCCTTCCTTTCTTGCTTTGCTATTTCACCACTAGCTTCATCTTCTCCTCCTTGCTATTATTCCTCCTCACTGCCAGTAGGATTGACATCATAGGTTAATGCCTTTATGTCATCCTCAGCTGTCATATTTCGGAAGACTTCCCATGCTATAGGGAGTGTAAAGGTATGGAGGGATTCCTCTACTATGATTTTGATTAAGCCAGGGTGAGCTAAATGCCTTGAATTTCCTGCTTGTACCTTGGTTCTAGAGTCAATGAGGGACTGAAGGAGAAAGTAAGGGATACTGAGTTTTTGAGGTGCTAGGGTATCCATGCCATACCTCAAGTCATGGAGGATCCTGAAATGGTATCCATAAACAATGTTGTGCCTCCCCTCACAACAAATGTATTTGTTTATTTGGTTTCTAACCTCATCCCAGGGATATGCTATACTAGCCCTTCTAATTCCATTTTTGTCTTCGACAAGGGTTTCATTATTTTGGAAAAATTTCTTCTTGGCAGCCTGGCCAATTGGTTTCTCATCTTTACTCCAAGGCAGCCCAAGAGAAAGGGTAGTGACCCTACTGATGAATTCATGGGTTATTTCAATGGAGAGGCCTTTAATGGTTACATTAGCATGATTTCTTGTGTGGGGAACTAGAGAGAGAGCAAATTCTTGGGAAATCTCATCATCAAACCCTCAAAATTTCTCAAATAAATTCATCCAGTTTTCCCTTGTGAATATGTCCACCACTTGAGGATGTGCATGGATCCTAGTGGAGTTATTGGGCTCCTTTCTCATAAACCCTCCTATCATACTGCTTGTACTTTTTTTGAAAAACCAAATATGGAGGTGGAGACAAAGAATTTTGAGAAAAATAGAGAAACAGATGGGACTACGTTTTTTTTTTTTTTTAAGAAACACAAATTCTTTTTATGTATTTCTACCCTCCTAAAGACTTATTTCATCCTCAAATTGAGACTAATTCTTTCTCATTTCAATATTCAACAGAGGGAACTCATGAAACCTACCTCTTAAGACTGAAATTTGTTCCAAAGACCATGTTTTCTCCCTTCAAAATGACACACTGCCCCTCCTGTAGAAGCTTTCTATCCCTCCTGTAGATTTCCTGTAGGTGCTCTCGTAGAAAACGTCGAGAGCAAGAATATGGAGGAAATCGATGGAGGATGGTGTTTATGAGGCTGTGAGGGCATAAGAATATTGTTGTGTGGCTAAGTTATGGGGAGGAAATGAAGAAAATGCATGAGGAGGAGTGCTCTTTACACTTTATGGATATTTTCGGTTATGAGTGCTGAGCTGACAAGGTGTACATTGCCCATATTCGGACCATTGGTCCCCACCTGCTTAGTCATCGTGGACTCTCTCGTAATAATCCTTCATTATTGCATCAGAGTTCACACTTCCTCCCACTACATGTCCTTGGCATCTTGTGCTTGAGTTGATTGTGCGCACGTGTGGGTGACATCTCGGATAAGTGGAGTCAACTAAATGAAGGTGGCCAAGTTAACTAGCCACATTTCCCTCATTTGATCTCAACCATCTCGTTGTCCTCGTATGACTCCAAATTACACAAATGAAAATAGAGGAGTGACTTAGTTACTTACCTGTGATCCGAGTGCATTGGTTGTGAGGTGTTGTGGCTTTCACTACTACATGCCTTCAGTTTTCTTCATGCATGTTGTCCTTGCTTGCTGATGTGTTGTTGTGTGTTTTTGGCAGGTTCTTCCTTTGTCGAAGATGAGCTACATGTGCCTCTTCAACCTTCAGATATGTTGTCTCTTGTTGCTGGTGTTGGACTTCTATGGGATCAGCTGCTACAGGAATTCCGACAGGAGCTCCTATAGTTGCTTCTCTTCTTGAAACTTAAGCTATTTCCTTTTCTTGGAGCTCGAGAATGATGCCAGAGGTGGAGGTGAATGATGGAAGGATAATAAGTAAGCTTCAGGTAAGGTTACTGGTGCCTTTTCCTCTTTTTATTTTTGTTTCTCTTTTCCTTTTCATTGAAAAACTGTTTTTCTGTGTTTTTTTTCTTGGATAGGGAAAAAGATAAAAATAATGATGCTTGGGGTGTGATGCAATCTTGGAAATGATGGAAAGGAGGTTTGAAGATGGGAGGAGGGATTATAGGTTCCTCATGAAGCCTTTTTGTCCCTCAAAATGCCTTTAGTAGACACTTTTGGCTCTCTGTAATTCTTATAGGAGCCTCCTATAGAAAACATAGAGCCTCCTGTAGAAAACATAGTTTTGGAAGAAAAAAGGTACAATGGGGTGAAGGAGATGCCAAAAATGATGGAGGAAGTTGTGGAGGAGATGAGATGGATGCTGGTGTGAATGTTAGGGTCCCCTTGGCACCTTCTTCTGCTCCTTGTAGTCCTCCTACAAACCTGCAATGTAATAAGAATTCATTTTTTTTTTTTGAAAACAACTAGGGTTCTACAGAGAGGTTTTTGACCCTAATTGCCAGCCCTGCCACACCCCCAAGGGAGGTTTCACCCAGGGATCTTATTCTTTCCCTTTTTTTCCCTTTTTCTCTTTTTTTTTTTTTGACATCACTCGGTTGCCTCGGGGGAGGTTTTCAACCCAATGATGGGACTCAAGCACCTCATGCAGGTTTTCACTTGAGTCCTTATTATTTTTTCTTTTCTTTAGTGAGTGGGTGAAGTGGAAGCTAAGACATGCTCCACTACCATCACTGTTTTATTCAAATCTTCAGTAAGCTCTTGCTTGGAGAGGGGTTTCTTGTAGACCTTCAACCGATGTCCAGTGACAAGCATGGGGATGGCTTCATCATCAATGGTTCTGATCAAAACTGAACCATTGTCATTACATTTATTCACAGTGTAGGGTCCCAACCATCTTGTCCTTAGCTTCCCTTTGAAATCCTTGTATCTTGAATCATAGAATAGTTCCCAATCTCCCTCTTGGAATTGCTTCTCCCTGATATTTTTGTCATGCCATATCTTTCTTTGAAGTTGAACTACCTTTTTATGGAGAAGGGCTTGCAATCTATATTCATCCAATCCATTAAGCCGAAGTAATCTCTCCTTCTGTGCATAGCTAAGGTCTAAGTCTAGCTGAGCTGCCATCCTTAGGGTATTGAATTCAAACTCTATTGATAGCAAAGCCTTCTTCCCATAGACTAGTTCATAGGGTGTGAACCCGGTGGTGGTCTTCCATGTTTTGTTGTAGGCCCAAGTGCCCTCAACTAATCTGTTCGCCCAGTCTTTTTTGTTGCTGCTCACTACCTTGGTTAGGATCCCTTCCAATGCTCTGTTAGTGACCTCCATTTTCCCATTGGCTTGTGGATGGTAAGGGGTGGAAGTCTTGTGCTTGATCTTATGATGTGTGAGCAGGTCTTCAATCAGGCTGGAAGTGAACTGACTGCCTTGGTCTGTGACCAACTCTCTCAGATACCCAAACTTGTAGAATATGTTTTCCCTCAAAAAATCAGCTACTTTTTCCTATGTCGCTGGTTTCATTTCTTTTGTCTCTGCCCACTTTGTAAGGTAGTTGGTGCATGATGTAGTGCTTCTGCCTTGAAGGGGGGTTGATATGCCCCATAAAGTCTATGCCCCACTTCTCAAATGGCTCAAAGGTCACCTGAGGTTGCATGGGCATTTCATCCTTTGGATTGGGTTTCCCCATCCTCTGACATCGATCACATTGGCTTGTGTACCTCCTCACATCCTGATGAAGAGTGGGCTAGTAGTAGCCTACTTGCAATATATTGAAGGCGGTTCTTTTTGCTGCAAAATGACTTCCACAAGGCCCATCATGATAGGTCAGGAGGATGTCAAAGACTTCCTCCTCCTTGATACATCTTCTTAAGATCTGATCTGGGCCAAGTTTGAAGAGATTGCCTCTAAGCTAGGTGAAAGGGGCACTTTTCCTTACTATCTTGCTCTTCTATTTTGAGGATAGGTGTGGTGGGAACTTTGCTAAAACCAAGTAGTTTGCTATATCGACAAACAATGGAGAGAGTATTGATATAGAAAATAGGTGTTCATTTGGCATTTGGTCATCCACCATTCCTTCTTGACATGCAGGCAAATTTACTCTAGACAACAAGTTAGCAACAACATTTTCTGGTTTGTTCATTAAATATCTAATCGCAACATGATCAGTGTGCATACCAAGTTTGATAGCCTGTGATATAATGTTTGAATTTGTTCAAGGAATGCACGACATCTAGGAGTTCCTTCTCGGTCACTATGTACTTTAACTCTTCCTTTGACATGTTTTTGCTTATAAAGTATATGGCATAAGGTAAGCTTTCATCAATTTATCCCAAGGTTTCTCCTATCGCTTTGTTCGAGGAATCTGTGTGAATGTGAAAGGGTAGGGACCAGTTTGGGCCTCTAAGAATTGGGGTAGTCACTAGCTTGCTTGTCAAGGTATCTAGGGCTTCTTAACAGTTTTCAGACCATATGAACTCAACATCTTTTCCTAAGAGGCTGAATAAAGGAGACGCTAACTTGCTGAAGTCTTTAATGAATCTCCTGTAATATCCAGCTAAGCCTAGGAAACTTCTAACATCTCTCACCTTTTGAGGAGGTGGGACCCTTTGGATGATGGCAATTTTGTTGGGGTCCACTTGTAGTCCTTGTTGAGATATTGCATGATCTAACACGGTCCCTTCAGTCATAAAAAATTCACTTTTTTTTTTTTCGGATTGAGGGATAGGTTCATCTCAATACACTTATCTAGAACTTTTCCTAGGTTAGATAAAGCTTCCTGAAAGTCAAAGCCATAAGAAGTAAAATCATCCATGTATATTTCTACTGCATCATGAACTAGTTCAGAAAATATACTCAATACCGCTCTTTGGAAAGTGGCTGGAGCATTGCACAAACCAAAAGGAAGGACCCGGTACGCAAAGGTACCCTGAGGACAAGTAAAAGTGGTCTTATCTTGGTATTCTGGGCTGATTTCAATCTGATTGTACTTGCTAAACCCATCTAGGAAAGAGAAAACCTTTTTCCCTACCAAACCATCTAACACTTGATCTATGAAAGGTAAAGGAAAATGGTCATTTTTAGTGGCTTTGTTCAATTCCCGATAGTCAACACAGATTCTCCACTTACCATTTTTCTTTGGCATTAGCACCAAAGGGGAGACCCATTCACTGTCAGAGATGGGATAGATGAATCCTACATCAAGCAATTTCTGCAGTTCTTCCTTAACAATATCTTTAAGTGTTGGACTCATCCTCCTTCAAGGCTACTTGATTGGTTTGTAATCTTCCTTGATGTATATATGATGAATACATGCTCAAGGGTGCACTCCCTTCATCTCCTTATAACTCCAGGCAAAGGCATCTAGATGTTTTCTCAGTAGGCTGCATAGCTCCTTCACTTGAGAAGTAGATAGGGATGGATTGATTTTCAATGTTCTTTCTTGGTCGAACTCTATATTTTTGACATGAGGAGAAGTAGGGTCAGCCACAGAGAGATCAATTGAGGGGTCTTTTTGAGTTTCTCTTACTACATCTTCTAATGGTGATACACTGGGAGGTGAATTCTGAATCAAATTTTCAATCAGATCGTCCTCATCTTGCGATTTTCTCCCCATGGCAATTTCTATTGCACAAAGTGGTGCAGAATAAACTTCATCCTCATCCTCCTCCTCCAGCCAGAGAGGTCGATCATGTTCTCGTAAGGGTTGGTTAGGAGGATATAGGGTTAACTACTTGGACATGTGCCCATTCTTTATGGTCATGTTCACAGCTCGACAACTGATGTAGGCATCGACTGTAGCCAACCAGGGTCTTCCTAGAATGAGAGAATACCTAGTGAGCTTTGCCTTTGGCTGGAGAAAAATTAGCAGGGTACTCCCAACAATCAATGGAGACCATCACATCTTGCACAATCCCCTCAGGGGTCATTCTGGAGGAGTCTGCTAGCTGCAGCACTATCGTGGTCTTTCTCAAGGAGCCCTGGAGGTTAAGTTTGAGCATTGTGTCCTTTTTCATCACATTAATGGCAACTCCCTAAATAATCAAGGTATGTGGGACCATTGTGCCATTGACGTGGACATTAACTACCAGGCTTCTAGGGTCCAGATATTTTGGATAGATTGTCTACCCCAAAATCAGGCTAGGCAGTTGTCCTATGACATTGATGGTTGGGGCATATCTCTTGCATCTCCCTTGCTGCCTAAAGCACTTCTCTTTGATCAACCTATTGTAGATAGGCACATTTTTTATGGCTTGGAGAAGTGGTATCTTCACACATAAGTGTTTCAATTCTCCTAGGAGTTTAGTCTCTTCTGGGGTAGGCTGGATTGTCATGGATAGTCTCTCAGGAAAGGGTGGATTTGATTTAGGTTTGCTTTCCTCTTTATCTTCCTCAACTTCCCTGGGTGGAGGATGGCTATCTGGGAGAACTTTCCTAGATCATAAGTTGATTTCTTGAATCTCCACAACATAAGTTGGGCATGATGGTTCCCAACTATACACTTGTTGAGCCTGTCTATTGCTCGGGTTTGGATTTGGCTAGGCAAGCATTTGGGGTTGCCTTGGTGGAGCAGAAGGTAACTGTTGTGGCTGGGCAGGTGGTGGAGGTAGAAGAGTAGGAAGGGAGTTGTATTGGGGCCTCCACCCCTGATGAGGTGCATCCCACTAAGGTTGCAGTTGAGCATAGGGTTGAAATCAATGAGTAACTGGTTGGGCATGATATTGAGATGTGAAGGACTAAGGAGGAGGTGTGGACAAGGAAGGATGAGCAGGGGGGCCCCAAGAAGGTATGGAGGGGACTTGGTTGGGGTTGTAGTATGCCTAAGATGTCCTTTGCATCCCCTGCTAGTATGGTCTATGTCCATGCAGCCTCCTTTAGTTTATGTAATAGATCTATTCACTCACTCCTTCGACCCCTTGGTATACAACTTTAAGTCTAGGCAAGGAAGGGCACTTTTCTGTAGAATGATTTTCTTCACAGATTGAACAAGCCTCTATAGAGTTCAATGGGTATTCATTCCTAGGATTCCTCATGGTGCATGTAGGGCAAAAAATGGCCAAAGCCCTCTCTGCTTCCTCTTATTTTATTTTGATATGTAACGTATCCATTTGCATGGTAAGAGACTACAACATATCACTCTTTAAGTCTTCCAGCATGTTTCCAATTTCACCTTTGATGGATGAATTGGAAAAAGAGGTACTGGCTATGGGTTGACTCCCCCTACCTTTCTTTCTGGCTACTCTAGAATGGTTTCTAAAAACACTCTTTATGTCCTCATAGGATAGTTGGTATATGTCTCCCCCGGCCAGTAGACGGAGGGTGTCTAGAAGGTCTTCCCGAATTCCCCTGAGTAGGACCAACTTCAGAGACTTTGGGTAAAGTGTACACTATACCCTTTTGTAATTGAATTGGAACCTCTCTTCCTAGTCTTCCAGGGACTCATCACTTTCCATGGTCATTCGAAAGATTTCTTCTATAGTATCTTTTGACCTACAATGGTCTCAATACTTTTTGTTAAAGGCCTGCTGCATATAAGCCCAAGTTGTGATTCTATTGCGAGGTAATCCCATGAACCAGTGTAGTGTTTCATTTTTTAGAGTAGAAGGGAACAGTTTCAACTTTTGCTCGTCTTCTGCGTAGCCATAAGTTTGACAGATGACATCAGACTCAAACAAGAAGGTGTGAGGATCCTCTGTAGTCAGACCATAGAATTGAAGTAGGCCTGAAGGGCTTATATTCTTCATTTTAATGTCCCCATTGGTCTTCCGAATGGGAAAGTTACCCTCTATTATCTCTCCATTCCCCCTAGCATTTCTATTTTCAGCCATTGGCTCCGGAGGAATGGTTTCTTCTTCTTCTTCCCCTATAGCTTCTTCAAATATGTCTGGAAGTTCACCTAAGGGTTCTTCTTGATTGCAGCCACTGAAGAAGACAGAAGGTTGGCTGTGTGAAGTAGTGGTGTGTTGGGAAAAAATTTGCCTGAGTTATCTCTATTCCTATGAGGCATGCAAGGAAATATTTTTGGTTGATTTTTGTTTCTTTTTCCCCACACTAAAAGTACGTGCAAAAACTGAAATTGTGATTGAACATAACAAATTGAAACTAACTGAAATGAACTTTCTGAATGGAAATTTGCAGAATTGAAAAGGAAAGCAAGGGAATGAAAATTGAAAGGAAATAAATGACTAGTCTACTTTTGCTAAAATAAACTATTAGCAGAATGCTACAATAGGAAATAGAAGAAAGCAGTAATCACAGAATACACTGATGCTTCCCCAGCAACGACGCCAAAAAGTGGTTAGCACTAGTATTGCAGCAAGAATTCTGAAACTCCTGGGTTGCCAACTTTAATTTTATCAACCTGGTAGTGAGTAACAAACTTGGAAGCGTCAGTGCTATATGCATAAGTACGTGTTCTCACTGTAGGTTGTCACTTGGTCAGTTGGCACGAGATCACTAGGAGCTCAAGCCAACTTCTATATATTGCATAAGAAGCTTTATGTGTGATGAAACAAGAGAAAAATTACTTTACAGAAGCTATTCTAATTGCAGAAAGGAGAAAGACTCGAATGTAAAGCAAAACCTAGTAAACCCTAATTAACAAGCGAATTCTACTTTTGCCAAGAACACTATGAAAACCATGAAAAAAATGCCATCGCCTACTCAAGGAAGTAAACAACATCTAACCATGCTATTTTTGGAAGTGAATAAGAAAAAAAAATATTTTTGGATTTTTATGTGAATTTGACATGCATCTAATTTATTAGGTGTAAGTGTGGCATTAAACAGGTGGCGTTAGAGGGTGGTTTTGTAGCTTGCGAGGATGTAGGATGGTGTGGATGGGTCCTAGGAGGTCTTAGGTGGCCTTTTGGAGGCTTTTCCCACACTCGGCCTTCAAAAGAAAGCCTACAGGAAAAACTACAGGACGACATAGGGAAACTACAGGAGGAAAATAGGGAAACTATAGGAGGCCTAGAGGAGGATCCGAGAGCAATTTCTGCTATTTTGAAGGTGTAAGAATGGGTGGAAAAGGTGGAGGAAGGTTGGAGTGAAGTGTTAGGGTGCCTAAGGTCTATGATGAATCACCAGGAGAGAGAAAGATGATTGGGTTTGCTCAAGGAGAGAGGAAGAAGTTCTGTGAAAAACGCAGGAAACTACGACAGAACTGAGATGAGACTTGGAAGACCTATATGGCATGGATCAGATGGAGGGTGTGATTGCTAGTAAGCTAGTCTACTGTTGAAAGAGATCTGCTACATAGAAACTAACAGTCAACCAAGAAAATCAAGCAACAAATGAAATGAGTGCATCCTAGGAAAAACAAAGTTTTTCATAAAAAAAAATGGTCTAAACTATGATGTATGAAAGGAAATGCTGAGAAATACTACAAGAAAGGAAATCATGAAAAAGGACTATTGCAAATTAGGAAGTGAACATGATAAAGGAGATATAAAGCAAAGCAAAATTAGACTATCAACCTACTAAACAGATGTAAACACTAGAAGTGCTAGGAATAAGGAAAATCTGTGTTTTTGGGGCAGCAAGAGAGTCTTTGCCTCAAATCATGGTCCCAAAGAGAGGAAGAGAGGCCAAGGCATTATTGCTAGCCTTTTGAATCTTTTCTGATCACTTCTTAACCTCCTACAGAAAGCGCAAATGGAAGCAAACTACTAAATCATCAAAAAGAACCTATTCTTAACCATAAGGAAAATACATCTAACAACAAATTAATCTACAAACTGAAGTAAAGCATACAAATACAAGTAAAGAGAATCTTGGCTACTTGGATTGGGCCCTAACCTAAGAGCTTCAACCCTCTGAGGTAACTCAATGCTAGCTCAAAAATAATTCCATCTCCATTATCAAAACAATAGCAAGATTATTTGAAACTGTCACAAAATAATAAGCTCGAAATTTAAGCAGAGTTTACAGAAGCCAAAAAAAATCTGACCCTAGTGAGTTCCTAGGCCTCTCTACTTATACATCTAAAGCTACCAACAACGTCCTTAAAATCAGGGAGGCTTGTCTCCCAAAACTCGAGATAACTCTCAATCATCTTCCACTTGCTTGGCTGCCTTCTAATGCATGATTCAACTGCTTGTACGCTGAGCTGAATGAGGGGGAATTCGAAGTGAGGAGCAATAAATGAGGGTGATTCCCTCCTATAAGTCCTCTCCTATGTCTACTTCAAGTTATTGCTGCAGTTTGGCCACTAGATCCTTGACTTTGACCTCGAAATCCATCAATCATCTACATTAAATACATGTTAGACCACATCGCATGATAACTAACTCAACTCACCCTATAAGCATAAATATAATCAGAAAATCATGCAATAAGATAAGATAATGGTTGATTTGAATAGGTTAGGAGGTAAAATGAGCCCATATAATTACCCATTTATGAGGCTCATCAATTAGGATGGCACAAATGTTGTGTGAAGAATCCAAGTATCACACTATCATGGATAGTGATTATAATCAATCTTTATTCTTGTAGCAAACTCACCATTAATCAATATATATGTGAAATCTTTAAACAATTTAGTAATCATATGTGTGGAACCTTTTGACTGTGAAATATTAAAATGTTTGAACTTCAATATTTAGAAAAGAGTAATAGGTGTTGAATGTTCAACATTACAAAATTCCCCTAAAAGTAGTAATGAATGATATTTTAAATTTTAAATGTGGTTGATATATATTTATTGGTTTATATTAATAATTTTTATTAATATGCTTGATATAAGTTTATTTGTTTATATTAATTACATTTATTAATGTAATTGTGCTAATTAAATTTATTAGTTAAATAAAAAAATTTATAAACTAAAAAATTATGTATTGTTTTAAAAAGAGGTTACATTTCTAGCACATAGATAACTAGAGCATTTATGGGATCATTTTCAACATTTATGGTATTACACACGTGAATTGGTTCGGGATTTTTCTTTCTTTCCTTTTCTCTTACTGTACATCAACTCATCCTATAGAATTGTCAATTATAACTGAGGATAAAGCCATATCATCCTTTTTTTGAGAGAGCTTCATCCTTGGCAGTTCACAGGAGCACAAAATTTCTTTATCATTGTCTAAAAGCTCTAACTCATAGGAGCTCTTCTACCCAATGATTACAACCATAATTATTGTTGTTGATTTTCTTGATTCCTTTTTTGGAGGATCCTCATTTGAGGGATGAGGTGATACTGTAGGGGCTACACTTCATCCTCAGAAGTTGTGACCTCATAAGTTGTCTTTTTCTACCTAGAGCAATCTTTCTTTTGGCCTACTAAGTTCTTCATATTAGTTGTTGTGTGTCTTCTAATCCCGCCAAGCATGATTAGATTTTCATGGTTCCAAGGAGTAGGAAAACCCTTTTGAGGTTGGTCGTGTATTCTGAATATGTTGAGGCTCGTGACAAAGTCTACATTCAATGGTTTTCATAATCCAATATTTTGATAATCCAACGATTGACAATATTCATTTCCATCCCACTTTAGCTTGATTTTGTGTGATAATCCTTCACTCAAATCTAGTTCAACACAAATGCTGGCTAAAGAGATTAACCCATTTTCCAATATTTCACCATATATTTTGATGAAGAGACCAATTGAATTACCAAAATCTTAGAAAAAGTCTGGCCTAATCCACTAGAGGGGCATGTTAGGGAGCCTTACCTATACTCCATTAGTGGGAGACTTCATAGAAAGGGGGCTAAAATACAGGAACCAAGGTTGAATCTAAAGAAGTGCCTCGCCTCAAAACGAGACCTCCATGCCTAAAAATGAAGGCCACTAGTCAAAAAAGTGTTTCCTATCTTCTACGTCCTTGAAGACTCGCATAAAATATCCTTTGGAATAGAATAACAGATTTAGATTTTGAGTGTGATTTTGGTGAACCCAAGTACTGAGGGCAAATGATGGGGACCGATAACTGGCATAAAATATCCTTTGGAATACGATAACAGATTTAGATTTTGAGTCTGATTTTGGTGAACCCAAGTACTGAGGGCAAATGATGGGGACCGATAACTGGCATAAAATATCCTTTGGAATAGGATAACAAATTTAGATTTTGAGTCTGATTTTGGTGAACCCAAGTACCGAGGGCAAATGATGGGGACTGATAACTGTTAAACCCGTTTGGCCAGTGGTAATTTGTTATCTTAAGTTGTGTGAAAAACATTGTTCAATTAAACTTAGTCTTGAAGCTTACCATAATATATAATAGATTTAGAATGATTCTTATTTTTAATTTAAAAATAAATTATTTATAATTTCATATATCTTTGAAGCAAATGTATTACTATGTATAAGAAAAAAATATACATCTTCAAACTCTTATTAATTAGTTCTAATCTCCTAATAATCATATTATTTATGGATTATTTCTAACACTAGTTAATAGTGAAATGAATTTTCATGTTATACTAATAAGGGTTCCAAGTATAAAATCAATTTAGACAATAAAATTATTGAGATAAATTTTTGGATCTAATCAAGCAATGAAGTGATTCTGCATTACTTTAAATTTTAATGAAAATAGTATTTTCATGGACAATCAAGAGAGGAAGGTCACAACACAGGCTGAAACAATTTAAATTGCTTTGATCTTCTCATCTTAATTGCTAAGGGTCGGATAAAAAATGGCCTTTGCCACTAATTTTTTATGCTTACAGCTTGCCGAATTGCCCTCATTTCGATGCGGCGGCTTTTTGCCCTTGCCTACTTTGAGGTTGATACAGGTTTTGAGGTAATGGGCATGATCTGCCAAGTCCAACTGCTTTGAATGGATATTGATATCCCTCCCCTTGATCTTGACATTGATGTGATACCTTGTTTCCTTTGTGTGCTTTTGAGGTTGATACAATTTTGGGGGCATTGGACATTATTTGCCTTGTGCAACATCTTGAAATGGATACTAGTAGATTATTTCTTTAATATTTATTTTAGGATTTTAGTTTGGATCTTGTTTATGAAAGATAAATATGATTAATATAAAAATTTTAAAATTTTTATTTTTAAAATTAAGTGATAATTCATATATATATATATATATATAATATATATATATTAATATTAATAAATAATAATATTTTTAAAGTCACAGTAATTAATTAAATTATAAAAATTAAATATATAAATGTATAATTATAAATTTTTCATCATTATATCCACGTTCTCCAAACTCTCTAACTAATTTTTTAAAATGTCTAAACATCAAAAACATTTTGAAGAATTCTCAATATTAGAACTCAACTTATTAATAAAATCAATTACAATTAAGATTAAAATAGAACCAGTTTCTTTTTATGAAAATCAAATATCATTTCTTTACCTTACATCAGCATTATATATTTAGATATTGTAATTTTGTCAATTGTTATAAGTAAATTACAATTAACATTAAAAATGGCAACTAAAAATCCTTTTCTCAATATTATTTTCTGCATTACATCAGCCTTATATATTTACATATTTTAACTTTATTAATTATCGTTAACTTATATATAATAATATTCGATATAAAAAATCAATTAAAATTCCAAGAAATGACGAAGATTTCACACTTTACTGTTTCATATTAATATTGATGGTCAATTATATAACATAACTATTAAAATCGTTTTAACTTAAATGGAGTGAACTCGGGTATTCCTTTCCAGCAAAGCTATTTGAAATTAGATATTAAGTGATGTGTGTTTATGCGTTTGGTTGCATGCCTTCCCATTTCAATTTAAATATTAAATGCCATGAGTCTCTGTTACTTGTAGGCAGCTGGGTGACAATGACATAATACCCTACAGAGGTGACGTTTAAACCACCTCCAATTTTGTATTACACCCACTTTCCTTCCATATCCCTGCAAGTCGTCAACACATGCTTATTGTTATTATTAAACATTAAATTGATATTTCGAAATCAATCTTAACGTGTGATTAAACCGTGGATGCTTCATCTAATAAAAAATTCAAAAAAGTTACAATATTTATATTAATCAACTTAATATTAATATTACATTATTTATATCAAATATTTAATATAAATATTAAATATCATGTCCATAAATATGATCCATAAGTTTTTTTTTGAGTTTTTTTAGGTTTATGATATTAGGCTTTTGTAATATTTTTAATTTATAAATTTTAAGGTTTTAAGTTTTTATTTTTATATATATTATATATATATATTTATATTATTATATATTTTATTTATGTTTTTGGGTTTTTATATTTTAGGTTTTAATAACTATAAATAAATTTGTAATAAATATTTCCAAAAATTTTATATTTTTATTAAATTATTTATTTATGATTTTTAAATTTATACTATTATAAATAAATTTGTAATAAATATGTCCATAAACTCTTTATAAATTACTTATTTTGAATTTTTAAATTAGTTTATAAATAGTTTATAATAATATTTTTATAAATTTGTAATATTTAATTATCATAAAGAAATATTCTCTTAAAAAAAATAAATAAAAAATAAAAAATATTATTAATAGTAACAATAGAAAGAGTATTATTGATTGTATCTCTCTAGGATGCTAGGTACAAGAATGAGCACATCTACTCTTTAGGATCAACAAAGATCACATCCCTCAACATACAATTTTAGTTTCTTTAGGTTTTTAGGAGCTCTGCAACTGCTTTGCTCTGGGCGCCACATTGGGCTCTTCTGCCCAGAGACTGCTGTCTCGCTCTCTTGCTCTGTCGAGCTACGCGAAGCTCCCCTTTGCTGAGCGCATCATTCTGAAGAGCCTTGGTCTTCTGCGCACTGTTTTGGTTATCTGTTTTTAGAATTTGCAGGGGTGCTTTCTTGTGGGGTATGGGCTGAGTTGCTACAACTCAACTACCGCCATGGGTGATCCCTGGGGTGAGGAGCCCTCTCCCACTCCTTCGCTCGCGTCTGAAGAATATTTTTGCTGCCTGCTGTCACGGAAAGGGAAGAAGCGACCGGCCCCTGAGGTGCCAAAGTTTATTAAAAAACTCGAGGAAATCCCTAAGATTGCTCTGCAAGAAGATCAACCGATTAAAATAGCCCTTGCCCTTACTGACAAAGGACTGGTTGGGCAATTTATGGGTCGATGGCCTTCTACCAAAACCACTGATGAATGGATTCAACACAAGTGGAGACCACAATTGAAAGATAATGTGACCTACTATGCGGTTGGTAGAGGCTTTTTCATTTTCGAATTCACCTCCAAAGAAGACCGAGTTCTCGTATTCAGAAATGGTGTGTATTTCATGGGAAATCAAGGTCTGTATCTCAATAAATGGACCCGTGACTTTGATCCTTCAGTAGATGTCTCGAAGGAGGTCCCAGTCTGGGTTCGTCTCCCCAACCTCCCGATCCACTGCTCGAGCTATCAATCGTTGCAAATGATTGGGAATGGTCTGGGTAGATTCATCGACAAAGCAGATAATAAGGGCCAATACACCTGTGCTCGAATCTATGTGGAAGTTGACTTAGAAGCTGGGTTACCTGAGGCAGTTAAACTTATAGTGGGAGAATGGCAACACTATCAAAAATTGGACTACGAGCAATTGCCTTTCAAATGAAGAACCTGTCATGAACACGGACACTTCCAACGGAATTGTCCTAAAGCCTGAGCCGGGACTAAGGAGGACGAAGAAGGGTGGAAAGAAGTCAAAAGAGGAAAGGCTAATCGAAGGTCAACTGAGAAGAAAAATGCTGGGCCAATGGGGAAACCTCAGACCAAACCAAAGGGCAATGAAGCCCCAAAGGTTGGTTCCTCCTCAGGTGGGAACGCAGACACCATCAGGGTTCAAGAAGAACCGGAAGACTTGTCGAAGAATGCAACAGAAAATGATACAGAAACAAACACCCACCCAACAGATAGAGGCAATGAAAGAACTACAGATAAAGAAGAGCATATCAGACTCGCCTCCGAATCTGATGAAGAATCAGAAGAAAGAGTCTATGAATCAGATAGCTCGCAAGTTACCCCTACCAAAATGACCAGGGGTCGAAAATCCAAGAAGAAACAGAGAGAGGAGCAATCCTCTCTCGATGTTCTCCAAGGCTCCCAGAAAACACTCAAGGGAATGATGAATACAAGATCACGGTGCAAGCATGGCACGGCTCCAAAAGGAGCCACTTCCCAACCCAATAAATAATGAAATACGTTCCTGGAACTGCAGAGGATTAGGCAACAGACTGAAAGAAGATGCCCTGAAAGATATAGTGAAAATGTATTCGCCTCAAATCCTACTCATCTAGGAGACAAAGTTGGAGGAACTTCTTCTCCTCCATGCTAGCAAATCCTTCTAGCGTAAAGGAAACGGGAGTGCTGTCAGTGCGAGAGGCGCCTCTGGAGGAATCAGTTCCTTCTGGGATAGCTCTCTCTATGACCTGATTCAGAAAGATTGCTCCCCTCACTGGCTTTTCACGAAGCTCCTCCATAAAGATTCAGGCCAACAAGTAAGTATATTCAATATATACACTCCAGTCCTTCCTTTTGAGAAAAAATCATGTTGGGATTCGATTTTGTCCTATCTTTCGTTGCACAACCCAAAAAACATTATTCTTGCAGGAGATACGAATGTCACTCTAGTTGTAAATGAGAAAAAGGTTGGCTCCCCAGTCACAGACCCAGCTAGAGAGTGGGTTGAAGGCCTTATGTTGGGTTGGGAGCTAGAAGATATCAAGCCCACATCTCGGAAGTTCACATGGTCCAGCAAAAGGGTTGGCCCCAGTCATATTGCTGCTCGATTGGACAGATTTCTCGTCCAATCCTCTTTTCTGACGAGTGGTCTAATGGCCTCTTCCAAAATTCTTCCGAAGAGCACCTCAGGTCACAAGCCCATTCTCCTTGATCTTTCCACGGATGTAAAGCTTGGCCCTATTCCCTTTAGATTCAGCCCATTGTGTCTTCAACATGATGGCTTCCAAGAGGTGGTTTCAGAGTCCTGGAACAGGCATGTTCACGGTTCCCCTTTCTTTGTGTGGGAAGAAAAAATGAGGGGACTAAAAAGAATGCTCAAGGAGTGGAATAGAAATTTGAAATCTCCCTCCTCCAAGAGAAAGGAGGCTTTGGATAGTCTTGCTTCCCACCAATTATCTTTGGAGAATAATGCTGTCTCCCACAACCTCCTTCAAACAGAAGTTGATCTGCAAAAAGAACTCCACAAAGCAAGTAGGGAAGAAGAAGAGTACTAGAGATAGAAATCCAGAACTCTTTGGTTACACGGTGGGGACAAAAATTCTAGCTTCTTCCACAAGCAAGCTGAAGCATGCAAGAACTTCAAAAATGTAAAAGAAATTCACCATTAAAATGCAGTGATCAAGGATTTTGAAGGCATAAAGAGGGCTGCCCATTCTTTCTTCAAAGATCTCTACTCTGCCTCCGATGATCCTCCCATTGATCCTCAGGCCTATCCGATGGACTTAATTCCTCAATGTATCCAAGATTCTGACAATTCTATGCTGACTACTCCAATCAGCATGAATGAACTTAAATTTTCCCTCGACAGTATGGAACCCGATAAAGCTCCTGGCCCAGATGGGTTCCCCGTGAGATTCTACCTATCCTGTTGGGCTACAATAAAAAATGACTTGTTCAGAATGATCAGGAAATCTCAATCTTGTGACAAGATCGGAGGCGGCATCAATTCAACATTTCTTGCCTTGATCCCAAAAGAGAAAGGCGCATCCGATTTCAGCAGATTCAGGCCAATCTCCTTGTGTAACTCTAGTTACAAGTTGATCACCAAAATTATAGCCAATCGCCTTAAGAAGATTCTGCCGTCCATTATCCCTGAAAACCAAGGAGGATTCATCAAAGGGAGAAAAATACTGGACAATATTGTGCTGGTGCAAGAAGCAGTCCATTCAAGCTATCACCAAAAGGAGAAAGGTATGGTGATTAAACTGGATCTGGCTAATGCCTTTGATAGGGCGAGACATGATTTCCTATTTATTGTGATGACAAAAATGGGCTTCTCTCCAGCCATCATTAATTGGGTTAAAGCCTGCATTGCCTCTCCTTGGATAGCACCATTGTTAATGGTCGACCTTCAAATTTTTTCCAAGCCTCTAGGGGCCTCAGACAAGGTTTCCCCTTGTCCCCGCTTCTTTATGCTATTCAAGTCTCAGTGCTCAGTTTCCAGCTCGAATATGGTCAACAGTCTCAAATCCTCCCTAGCCCTTTGTATGGCTAGCAATGTCAAAGACATAATCCATGCTCAATTTGCTGATGACACTTTAATGCTTGGTGGGGCAAGCATACACTCTTCAAGATACTTCAAGAAGGAGCTGGATAGTTACAGAGAGGTCTCGGGAAACAAGATCAACTACCTAAAAAGTACAATCTATGGCTGGAACTACTCAGTCAAGGAATTGTCCAAAATTGTAAGGTTTCTTGATATGGAAGGATCCCGGGCCTGGGACTTTTAAATATTTGGGGATCCCAATCTTCAAGGCCATTCCTAAAGTAGCCCACTCGATGCCCCTGCTGGACAAGATTAAACTCAAAATCCATGCCTGGGGAGCCTCTTGGCTGAACAACATAGGAAAGGTCACTCTAATGAAAGTTGTCCTGGCAAGTATGTCATTATATCAGCATTCCATCCTCCTTGCCCCTAAAACCTTCATAAGCAAAATAGAAGCACTTTTGAGGTGTTTTCTTTGGGAAGTGGGAAAACATAATGAAAGAAGGCTTCATCTAGTTAAATGGGATAGTATTAAAAAGCCATTTATGGAAGGAGGTCTCCAAATGTGTGATCTAGCTACCCAGAATCTAGACTTGGGAGCTAAGCTGCTCTGGAACATTGTCTTTGGAAAATTAAGTTGGAGCAAGAAGGTCCTATGGAAAAAATATTTTCGTGGGCAGTGCCTTAGATGCTTCGACCAGCCTCCTAGAACTTCCAAAGGTTCACCTGTTTTTAAACTCTGTCTCAAAACCTTCGATCACTTCACCCATAATCTGTACTGGATCCTAGGTAATGGGCAAAAAATTAGAATCTGGGATGATCCAATTCTCGGTGATCAACCTCTGAATCAGATGGAAGATCTCGCCAATATCAAAGCCTAGCTATAGGCCCGCAATTTAAATACCCTCTGGGACATTTCCATCTGGTCAAAGGATGCTTCCTGTCTATGGATCAGTTGGTACCTGGGGGAGATTCCTCAGTGGCTCGAAGGTGAAGCCTCGATTTTGCTAGATAGGCTCCAAGGGAAATCCCCTTTAAGAGCTTCTGCTAAGGACAAACGAGGGTGGGGATCGCATTCTGGTGCATATTCAGCTTCTCAAGGTTACAAGAGTTTGAAGGCCTTTCCGAATGTCCCTCCAGACCCTGCTCAATGGAAATTCATTTGGCCCTCTCTCCCCAAAGTTGATTTCTTCTGTTGGACTTTAGTACACAACAGCATTCTCACTAGAGACAATCTCCGCAGGCGTGGTATGGAAGGCCCTTCCATGTGCACCCTTTGTAGTCGGATGATGAATCCGCTGATCATATGTTCATAAAATGCCCCTTTGCTCTAGAAGTCTCGAAGGGTGTCCTGCAGCCATATTTTGACAATATAGAGCTCCCAGGGAACATCCCAAATCTTATTTAAAACTGGGTCATTCTATCCCCGTTCGATCTCTCCAAAAAAAACCTCCACAAAACTTGTTGGATGTGGATTCCCAAATTTGTTTGTTGGAAGCTGTGGTTGGAAAGGAACAACAGAACTTCAGGAACGAAAGCAGCAATCCAACAAGAGTCATCAATAAAGTCAAAGCTTTTTTGGGGGAATCTCTAGTAGCCAATTCTATCATAAAGAATGGAAAAGAGCTGGACAGAGAGGAGGATCTCTGGTTGAAAGGGTTGTTCCCAAATATTAAGGATCGTTCCCCTACTCCTGCTTTTGCCAACTCCAACTCGGAAATCCGGTTGGGCGAACAAGAGTTCATTAAGTGGAGGTCGGCTCTAAATGAACATTGTCTATTTTTCAATGGGGCCTCTAAAGGCAACCCTGGTATCGCTGGAGGCGGAGGGGTTTTCCTAGACCTTGATGGTTCCACTGTGATTCGTTTCGCCTGGGGTCTGGGCAAGGAAACTAATAACAGAGCGGAGGCCCTAGCTCTGTGGCAGGGTCTGAATCAAGAAATTAAAGGAAACTTCCTCTGCATCTTTGTCTTCGGGGACTCCACACTCATTATCCAGGCGTTGAATACTCATAATAATCCTACTAAGCTCCATCTGTCCACCATCCTAAGGAAAATCAGGTTAATATTGCCAAAATTTCTCAAAATCACTTTCTTCCATATCTTGAGGAAGTTAAATTCCCAGGGGGACAAGGAAGCCAATCTCGGCTCTCTTCGGAGTAAAAGATCTCTTACTATAAACCATGTTGAATCAATCTGTAATATTCCTTAAGCCCTGGGATTTTTGGGCCTCTCCTCCCTCTGGGTTCCAGTTTCCAAGCCTCAACTTTTTCTCCCTAATCCGATTCAGTTTCTTTTGATTGACTGTTCTTGGTTCCCTCTGTAACGATGTAGCCGGACCTATATCCCTATCTCCTTGTGCTGCATCCTCTCTGCGTAACGTGCCATTTTTTTTTTTAAATTGCCAGCTTCTATGTGATGAATATGGGAACAAGACCTCTTTCTATGGATCTACTGAATAACTTCCCTGGCCAGTGACTTCGATCGAATATCTGCGGGTTTTTTCAAGTCTTCACATTATAAAAGCCATCATGTTCCTTTCCCTGTTTTCCATGTTGTTTCCATCTGCTTTTCGTTGAAAGGGCGCCGGGCGATCATCTCCAGCGCAAGTGGTAGAAGCAATCATAGTTTCAGATTGGATCTACAGGCTTCCAAAGCAGGGACCTCCTCTTGGCCCCCTGATCCGATAAATTTCGGGTGACCATTCAGGACCTTTCCGTCAATTTCAAGGTGTCTCAGTGCCTGTTGCAAGTATTTCTGCAGCTATAGAAAATATTGCTCCGTGCTTTTAATCCACAGCAGAGGAATGTAACAGCGCTCGGCTGCTGTTTTGGCACCGATTAATAAAACCTATCCATTTCTGTCTAAAAAACAAAACATTAGAAAGAGTATTATTAATAATATCATTATTAACATTATTAATAAAATATTCAATGATGTTTAAAAATGTGTTAATAATAATAATAATTAATTACAATTTAGGCATATAATATTTTTATTGATTTCTATTACCATTACTAATATTACACTTATAAATTTAACATTGATAATAAGGTTAGTAAAAAACTCACGTGTTAATGCTATTTGTAATACATGTATATTCCATCATAATCAATTTTTTAAACTTTATATATATTTATAAATTTACATGGATAATAAAGTTAATAATAATAATTTGGTATTGTTAAATTTTAATATTTAATTAATGCAAAGTTGAATACAAACATCATAATGCCTTATAAAATATTAATGATATTTTAGGAAACAATCTTATTTAAGTTATTAATCATAATAATTTAACAAAATTATAGCATTTAATGTTATTAACATAATAACATTAAGATTAGTAATAACATCTTAATAATAATTATTATTATTATCCAATCCAAATTGGTCTATGAGACCCCCTTGTTTGTGGGACAAGGGACCCACCTCGACATAGCTATTTGATTGCTAAGCCTATGAAGACATACATACTTTACCCCTCAAGTTTTGAACTTATGACCTCTTAGGAGGAATCATGTGATCTTAACCATTACGCCCACTCAACTTGTATTAATAAGAAGTTATTCATATTCATATTAATATTTATTTCCACTTATTTATTTTTAATGTGCCTATTTTTCTTTTGTTTAGAAAGAACAATAGATATATAGAAGTCAATTATTAGTAACATAGAGCTTTTCATAACCACATGTAAATGTTTTTTGTAATACATGTATATTCAAACTTTTTAAACTATTAGTATTTATATTTATAAATTTACATTTATAATAAAGTTAATAATAATAATTTTGTGTTATTTAATTTGCGTTATTAAGTTTTAATATTTAATTAACACAAAGTTGAATACAAACATTATATTTATACTCTTTTAATAAATTAAATTTGAATGTCTTGTTGATCGCTCTATAGTAGCCACAAGGGATAGCTCACTTGGTCGAGTTCTCATTGCTAAGTACCTTGCTAATTAGGGAGGTCGTGGGTCAAATCTCCTTGGCGCCCCTCGAGTTAGCCCTGACATAGAGCCACAAGGGATAGCTCACTTGGTCGAGTTCCCATTGCTAAGTACCTGCCAATTAGGGATGTGGTGGGTCCTCGGCGCCCCTCGGGTTAGCCCTCGCAAACTAGGTTGTCACATAAATCCCTTCAAATTGATTTGTCTAGATAATAACCCATCGATGTAGTGGCAATTTAATATTTGTAAACCACAATTGAAAAACAATCCCTCCATAACATAATATTTAATATTTAAAAAAAAAATCCAAAACATATTTAATATTTAAAATATTAAATATCATATTGATAAATGTAATTGCATAAGATTTTATAATTATTGATAAATGTAATTGCATAAGATTTTATAATTATAGGTTATTAAATGTTAATTTTTTTTAATAAATATTACGTTGATAAATGCGATGGCTTATGTATTTTATAATTTTAGGTTTTATATTTTAGGATTTTATAACTTTAAGTTACTTAGGTTTTTTAATAATTGTTTTTAGTAATATTTGGTTTTTATATATTTAACTTTTTAGGTTTTTAAAATATAAGGTTTTTATAATTTTAATTTGATTTTTATAATTTTAGGTTTTTAATCAATTATCATTCATAAATAAATTTTATAATAATAGTTTTATAATAAGTATTACCATAAAATTTATATATTTAATTAATTTTATTAAATAATAGTTTTAAAAAAAGATTATTCATAAAATTTTATATTTATTATTTAAATAGTCTATTTTAAAGTTTTAAATATGTTTGATTAATTTATAATTATAATTATTATAAAATATCATCTTTTAAATAAAAATTATTATTAATAATAACAGAAATATTCAAACTAACATTAAAAATAATAATATGGTTAATCATAATAATTTATTTAATTTTGTTTAGATGATAACATTTAAATTATAACATTAATATTAATCTTAAAGTTTATTAATATAAAAGTTGAATCATGGTGAGACATGGTCCAACATCGTATTGTGAAAAATATTGTCTAAATATGATAATCGACCATGGCTAAGCATGGCTAAACATATTTATTTAAGGGTTTATAATATTTATCTTAGGGTTTATATACCTTGGGTTTATATTGTTGCCTTCAGTTGAATGTTATCACAAAGGTATCAATATGAAAATCAACCATGGTCAACCATGTTTATTTTAGGTTTTATAATATTTATGTTATAAATATATACCTTGATTTTATAATATTAATCCATTCAGTTTAATATTATTTGATTGCATTCATAATCCTTTAGGGTTTAAGTATTAATCCTTTAGGTTTATTATTCACTTGGGTTTATTCGTAGGGTTTAATATTATTCTCTTGGGTTTATAATTCCTTGGGATTTTAGTATTGATCCCTTGGGTTTATTATTCCATGGGGTTCATAATATCAATCATGTTCAACCATGGTCAACCATGATCAACTATTTTTGATAAAATCAATCATGGTCGAACGTTGCAATGTGACAAAGATTGTCTCAATATGAAAATTAACCGTGGTCCAATGTCACATTCTAACAAACATTATCTCCATATAATATCACTCATGGTCAACTCGGGTTAACCATGGTCCAATGTTGCATTGTGACATGGATTGTCTCAATATCAAAATCAACCATAGTTAACCATGTTTAATTTAGATTTTATAATATTTATTTTAGGGTTTATACACCTAGGACTTATAATATTAATTCCTTGGGTTTAATATTATTGCTTAGGGTTGATACTCCCTTTGGGTTTCAATATATATCCCATGGGTTTATTGTTTCCTTGGGTTTATAAAATCGATCCCACAGGTTTATTAATCTAAGGTTTGAATTATGGTCAAGCATGGTCCAACGTGACATTGTGATAAAGATTGTCTCAATATGAAAATAAACCATGCTCAAGCATGGCCATACATGTTTATTTAAGAGTTTATAATATTTATCTTAGAGTTTACTGCTTTGAATGGATATTGATCCAACTCTTTTGAATGGGTATTGATATCACTTTCGTGGTAAGAAAACTAATTTTTACATAGAACTTAGGTTTTTGTTACAACCCTAGCTGCAACACCTCTCAGATAGGAGTTAGAACTATTTTATCTTGTTGGTAAATGGGACTCTAGAAATTCCAATGACATTTTATATGGATATTTAAATGGTAATAATATTGTTTTTTTATATATTATTAAATTTTAGAATTCAAGAAGGGAGGTCGGAAACAAATTCCAACCTCCAGGGAGTTAGGAACAATTAAGACAATTACAACTTTCTTTCATGGAGATAAAAAGAGATCTCATTGGAAAGAAAGGCGTTCATTCAGTTTTTTGGAAAAAGAAGTGAAAGTGGAGTAACAGAAGGGACATCGAGAGTTGGACTTGAGCCAGTGCTAAACTCGTTACGAAAAGGAATCATAGGCTAGAAGAGTGGACTATAGTCCTAAAGTCTGTTGCTTGATTCAAGAACAAAGAATATTGTTACCTATTATTTTGGAGTGGAAGCTCGAGGGCAGAAGAGGATGCGATTACCCTTCTTACGGTTGGGTGGAGAAGGTCTCACCCTGTTGAATTAGAGGAATTTCAGTGTCCGGATAAGTATTTAAGATTGTTTTAAGTCTGTACCTTTTGCATGGAATAATGCTTGTTAATATTATGGTTAAAAACATGAAAATAAAATCTAGAATTTATATTTTCCCTATGATATAGATTTGAGAATGAATGATGAATTTAGAAAGATCTATTATAAATTTATCTTTCAATAAATCGATAGTTGAAGTACAATTTGTATTGCTGGTGTGAACACCACTGCAGAGGATAATGTGTAACTGAATAACTGGACCTAATAACGCTACAGTCACATAGAACTGTGAAATGGAGTACGATAGTAAAGTTTGTAGCATAAACAGTAAAACCTGGAAATGACATTATAGGAAAACTTGAACCCATTGAATCCATTAAGTAGAAGAGGGTGTTAAATATCACTAAAGGAAGATAGTATAATCATAATCATTGACTGAGTCCAAAGAGACGTAGTTTTGTTGTTTCCTGAGAGTTCCAAGTTTTCATTTAACAAAGGTGTAATCACATAGAATAATGATGACATGATTAGGACCGAGTTGCTGACTCTGTAGTGACTCAGTCGAGTTCCCTATGAAATTGTGCACGTAATTTATTAAGGAGTCCCATTAATGACCCTAAACCTATTAAGAAAACTTACATTGAAATGTTGGGGATAGGGTAGTGAGAAGGGCTTGATACTTAAAACCATAGTAATAAATGTGCAGTAATAACAGTAATGTACAACAATAGCAATAATGTACAGTAATAACAGTAATGTACAGTGACAACAATATTATACCCTAACAACAATATTAGACAAAATATTAAAAGGGAACTTGTTCACACACCAGTAAAGGCCGAACGAACATGTCTATGCATTTCATGTACAAAGATAAGCTATTATTAATAGTGTCGCTGAAAACAAATTGAAATAAAACTCACAGAATCCGAGACCATAAATAATATTGAGTAAAACCAAAACTATATACAAGTGTGCTCTAACAGTGAGCTATATTACTAAGGAAATTTTGCCTCAAACCATAACCATGTACGAGATCTTTGTGCAAAGTAATAAATAATATTAAAACAAAAAAGTAAGACACAACAATGCGTAACCATAAGATGAGCTGAGACCCAATTCTTGTAACCATAGGATGAGCCAAGGCCCAAATTCTTATAACAAGTTCAATTTTAATAGCTTCGACATCAATAATCATTCAATCTAAGACCTAAATTGTTAATTGCAAGTAAACAAACATTTTTTGAACTTGAGACCCTAATTATTGCAACCCATCAAGGAGTAAACAAGTCTTGGTAGTATCAAAAGCCAACCTGGAAGCGTCGTTGTTTAGGGTTTCATCATGCTTTTTGAATCGATTCTCGAAGGGTGTGGTCGAAACCTCTGAAGAAACCCCTGAAATGATGAAAGACCTGAGTTAGGGTTGGTAGGATTAACCTATGAATAAAAACCGAAGAAACTGACCATTAAATGAATAGTTTAGAAACCCTCTTTGTACCTAAGATAACCGGAAGGCGAGGTGGTGAATTTTGAGTTGTAAGTTATCATGGAAATTAATTTTACGCTTTGCATGTAAGAAGAAGTTAACACTCAACAACATATTGAGCGAGCTCTATGAAGTTGGATAGCTCAGATAGCATGATGTGATAAGGGTAGCAATCATTTCTAACCTTGTCTCCACAAAGAAACCTTGTCAGGTTTAGTGGAGTTTGAAATGAAAATAGAGAAAAGAGCTATTGTGAAGTAGAGGTATTAGAAATAAAAACTTACCCTACATTTAACCAATGAATTAATCCCTAAGGACCTACAAAACGAGGACCAAGAGTCTATCAATTGCAGAGCCACAACCTTGTCATGAGAATGAAGAAAATGGATTTGCTCTAGGGTCACCCTTGGAGTAGTTACCCTAAATCACGTGGAATAGAAAGGAGTTGTTGGCTGAACCAGGGAAAGATCTAGCATGGTGAGTGTTGTAACAAGCATTTTTTGTTACCTTTAATATTCGTGCTTCATTCAAGAATCACTTGAAAATATCTTAAAAAAAAGGATAAGGCAAGATGGAAATGTAATAAATTACATATCGGAATCAAAACACAAAAGAAATAAGTACAAAAGAATTGGCCCATGCGATTAAGTTAAATGGCAATATAAATAGTTATATGAAGACATAATCAATATATATGTGTGTGTGTGTGTGTGTGATAGCAATGCCATTAGATTGCAATCGCGCAACGTAGCGGGAATTTGTATGAAGTTAGCATGGGAATCACCGATTACCAATTGCGATAAGAAATTAATAAAGCGTTGAACAGGCCGAACCGGAAGCATATATATCATATATATAGATATAGATATATACATCTATATATATATATAAATACTATATATATAAATATATTATGTTTTATAAGCCCCACCGAGTCCGTGATTATCAAATAATGTTCATATATGTATATGATTTACGCCGATTGTGATATGCGATGGCTGGACCTGATAGTTTATATATGATGTGCTCTATAAGTCTAACGAGTCCACAATATCGCAAGTTTTGAGTTCAACCACCAATTGAAAGCACCGATTGTGATTGCGATGGGTTTTAGACATGAGAGTTTATATGCTATGTTTTATAACTCCGGCACGTCCATATTATCATAATTTATTAAGGATTGGGTTGATATAACAATGGAAAGCGCCGATTGCAGTTTGCGATGGGAAGTCAACAGAGTGCTGAACAGGTGGATCTGATAGATTTATTAAACAAAGTTAATTCCTTTTAGTTCCGCTTTGCGTATTTTCCATTGATTTCACTGTGTAAATGGAAAAATTAATTGTTAAAACTGAATCTGAAGAGGAAGGCAATTAGGAGTATTTTTTTGGTGTTTTGGCCAATCAAAACGCATCCGATACATACATAAGCCCAGGTTATGCACAATTCAAACATAGTTTATTATGATTAAAGCAGATTAATTATTATTAAGGCATATACAAAGGAACTCGGCAGGAGATTAATAGAGCTAAAAGGTCAGTAGTCATTGTCATGTTCAGTTATTTTCTGTTATTTTATTCTTTTTGAGATGTCTTTACCCTCTTTGTAATATTTTGTAATAATTATTACTTCAGATTGTTAGAGAAAACATTTTAGTATTTTGACAGTTTCAGAGATCAGCAATTGTTTCACAATGTATAAAAAGAGGAAAATTTACAGAGAAGGGGTTGGTGGTTCGAATTTTGGAGAACCTGGAGACTAGGCCACTCTATTCCTAATATAACTATTGATTAATGAAAGAATTAGAAGTTTCCATGAATTTTTGGGTATAATTTTGTAACCTTCTCTTTCATGTGTCATCTTATGCTTTCTTCTTTCAAGTATAGTAATGAAGTTGCAGTTCTTTATTTGCTTATGTAGATAAAGTTAAAATCCCTTAAAAGAGCATTCCTATACTTGAATTTTTCATCTTCCTTTCTAAGTTATAGATAATAATTTATGTGTAAGGCAACATATTATCTTTAACTTCTCCTTCAAGCTTTCTTCATTCATCATTTATATCTAGCAACAAATAGCATTATGCGATGTTCTAGTCATACATGTATTAAGGGCTAAAGACCAAGTTTTCCAGGTCCTTCATTTGAGAATACAACAAACAATAAAGTGACAAATAAGTGACAACAAACAATAATCATTTAATTTCTTAAGCACAATTTCTCCACAGTCAGGAAATTGGTTTCTTAAGGTACACCATTAATTGGCGTCGTTGCTGGGGAGAGAAGACAAGAACACTTTTCCCTGGGTTTTTCAATATTTTCCTCTGGTTGTTTAGTGAAGAGGAAATATTTGGGTTGTTTTGAATCAAAGCAATAACTCAGGCTTCAAGGAGACCCCATAGAAGATCAGACAGTTCACAACAGAAGGTTCAAGCTCTTTTAGATCTTGAAAGGCTAGTTTCTAGGAGGGTTGGAAAGTCTAAGATCCCAATTACACCAATTCCTACATCGTTTGCATTAAGAAGCAACTTATCCGAACATTCATCTAATAAAAAGTCTGTTTCTCATCAGGAACCTAACTGTCAAGAGAAATCTTTAGGGTCTGTTACTATTCATTTACCTACTACAATTATTCAACCTGAACCAATAACCACATTACCACCTCTGCACACTCCATTTACTTCTAAGTCAGGTTCAACATTTGCTGGTAATCAAGGTTCAATAAACATGGTAGTACCTGCATTCTTGATGAATAGGTATGCACCTCTTCAATTGCCACAACTGTTAAATCAAATGCCATAGGAATACCTCAAAATTCTTCCTCGTTTTATAGGGGAAGATGAACAAACTGCAGAGAATCATGTGTCAGTATTTTGCAATTTTGCAGAAAACAAAAATGTTGAACATGTAGATGTTGTTCTAAGACTTTTTGTTTAGTCTTTGGATGGAGAAACAACGAAATGGTTTAAAGGGCTTCCCAATAATTTTTTTCCTTCTTAGGAAGAGATGGAACGTTTATTCATTCAGAAATGGGGAGAAAAAAGACATCATGGGTATTCATTAATAGAGTTTAATGCCATATAGAAAACGTCTGATGAAACTGTGGTCGAATTTGTCAGAAGGTTTAACCAATTGTACAATAGTCTTCCAGTGGAGATTAAGCCTCCTCCTACTAGTGCAAACATAACTTTTGCAGGGGCTTTTGAATCAAATTTTAGATTCACATTAAGCGAAAGAAGATTTCCAACCCTTGATCAAATCCAAACAAATGCATTAGAGATAGAAGCAAATCTGGTGGCTACATGAAAAGCACTAGAGACACAGCCTATCCAAGACAAGGGAAAGGCAAAGACGAAATCCTCTTAAAGTAAAGAATTGGAGGATATGTGTAATGTAATTAAAACTTTGTGAGATAGCTTAAATAAATTAGAGTTAGAAAATAAGAATTTTCAGAAGAAAACATCGTATAATAAGAACTTTAATCCCCAATACAGAAGAGAACCTTTGCAAATCTTGCAAAGGGAAATAAAAGATCAAAATCAGATCAAGCACTAATATATATAGAAGCAGATCCTGGTGAAGAACACGAGCAACCCAAAGATCAAATTTCTACATTATACACAGTAGATGAAGATGAACTTGGTATCGAAGGAGAAGAGTATGTATATGATGAAACAGATGCCATTCATGATGAAAATGAAATTGATGAATATTGGAAAAAACAAATTGATTTTATGAAGGCTGAACTACATAGGAAGTATGACTTGAGATCGAGTAAAATATCAAGAAGTCAAGAAAATGAAAGTGAGTAGCAAGTTTCAACTTCCTCACCAAAGGCGACTCAACAAGAATCTCATCCTACAAAACAAGTGAGTAAAGGAAAGCAGCAATAGAAAACAAATGGAAAGGCATAAATACTTCAAGGTGAGTCTACTGAAGATCAAAATGAAAAAATTACTTTGGAGAAACTTGTTTCAATTCCTCAAGTAATTCCAGTCATGAAGGAAGGTGAAGATGAGAACCAAAGGACTGCTAAAGAGGGTCACTTGTTTAGTCTTACTAAGGAGTTGGAAAAGGTAGAAATACAAGTTCCCCTTACAGAATTGGCAAAAACACCTATTTATCAAGAGGAGATTGTTGAGTTTATTAATTTAAAGGAAAATGAGAGTATAAATCACACCTTAAATCTGCAAGAGGATAAACCAATAGTGGTTTTTGGTTGACATGTAGAGGAAGTAGATTCATCAATACCTATATTTCATATTTCCTTATTGGTTCATGATTTCCTCCTACATAATTGACATAGGGTTCTTTTTCTTTTAGATGTATGAAAAGAATTACACGTGAAAATTGTAGCTTAACACAAAAATTTAATGTGTACACAAGAAAGAATAAAGAAACACATAAAGGATGAAAAGGAGACACAAATACTTGATAACGGAGTTCATCCGACTCAGAATATGTGTTTGGGCCCTACTCAATCAATGGGGAGGCCTTCATTCATTAAATGGCATGAAAAGAAGAGAATACAATCATCAGTTACATAAAAAGAGGCTTATACCTCCATTATGGAAAATGGTCGAGGAAAGGAGAACTTAGATGGAGAAATGGATAGCAACACTATGTCTGTGGCATCGAGAAGGGAAAAAACATACAAAATTTGCCCAATTCAGACAAAATGATCAATTGCCCCTCCTACAAGCTGCTGCCTCAAACCGTGTGCTGAAAGATCCTCTCCCTGCGCTTTGCTGTGTGCATTGGCTTTTATAATACAAGGCTGCTTAAAAATCATGGTCTGTTTTGTTTATAAGAGAGGTTGTTTGCCTAGGCAGATCGGTAGGCACAACAAAAACCTCAGAATAGCCTTTTTCTGTTAAAATAGATAATACATGGAAACATTGAAAATTCCGACTGAAAAGAAATAAAGCCGGACTTCAAAATATATTTAATTGGCCCTATTTTCCTATCAGGTCCGTGCTGATCGCAAATCGCAAATCACTGATGTCAAAGGCCCTGTGTGTCGAGGAATTTTCGATCGCCGATATGTCGATATGCCAAACGCCAATATTGGCATATCACATCGGCCCTGTTGCATCGACACCGACCCATGGGTCCTGCCTTTGGCATCGGTTGACGTTGATCGCCAATGCCGATATCGATAGTTGCTATTGCACATAGTAGGCCCCCGACTCTGATTGATCGAAGATCTCTGATTGGGGGTTCCGCTATGCCTCCTTATGTCCACTGCTTTGACCTCTCCAATTCTGATTTTGCCTTTTAAAGGCTTAAAGCCATTTTTAGGGAAAAAAACCTCATTTTCCAAAGGAACAAGGTGACCTTCTTTCTACCATAACTACATCATTTGGACTCAGATTGGAGTGTTATTCACACTATTGGAATCAAGGTGATGAGCACTTCGATCTGATGTCGGGATAATTTATTTTCTACCACTTTCAATTTTGAGCTTTTCCATGCCATTGTATATGAAGATCCACCTGGATCAATCCTCCCCATTGAAGAGCTTTTGGACCGTGAAAATATTTCCTTAGTCAATTTTAAAGTGAGGGAATTGTTCCCTCACCCTTTCCTTCTCGAACCTTTTTTCCTTTCAGGGGTTCATTCTGTTGGACCTAACTCAAAGGTATTCCACAACTCCTTGCCATGAAGTCCTGGTTATTTGGTCAAGGATGATGTCTTCAGGAAACTCATCGAGATATTCTGGCGCAAAATCATCAACTATCAGAACTGTGCCCACCTCATCAATGTCCATGATCAATGGTGGTTCATACAACTTTAAGTTCTCCACATTCACTACTGAGTACATCTGCATATATATCGAAAAATCAAGATGAAAGGCATTGTTTCCAATCCTCTCTAAAATGATGAATGGACCATACTCAATTGGTCGCAACTTCTTCCCTTCACCCTTCATCATGTCCTTGCTGACGTGCAACCACACTTTGTTGCCCACTTGGAATTGATTGTCAACTTGGTGTTTATCATGTCGAACGTTGTAACAGGCTTGACTTTTCTCCAACTGCTCTTTTATTGCTTGGTGAATCAATTGGATTCGCTGAATGAACTGTTGAGCTTTATCCATATCATTATGTCCACTGAAGTCATCTTCCCTTCCAAAGACCATATCAAAAGGGTCCTTTGGAAGGTAACCAAAGCATGTCTCAAATGGTGAACGTTGTGTAGATGAAGGCACTACTCAGTTGTAGGAATGCTGTACATATGCAAGATGCTCATCCCACAACTTGGGATGTTTCCCATAATAGCCTCGTAATAAGTGTACCACGGTGTAGTTGATAACCTCTATCTATCCGTCAGTTTGTGGATGAAATGTCATGCTTCTTTTCAATTTGGTGTCCATCATCTTCCACAAGATAGCCCAAAACTCTCCTAGAAAGCGAGAGTCCTCATGTGATACAATTAATGTGGGTAGCCCAAAATGGACGCAAACATGCTGAAAGAAAAGAGAAGCAGTCTCCTCTGCAGTGATCTTCTTTTTACAAGGCATTAGAATACACATCTTGCTAAAATGGTCAATAATGACATACAAATTGTCGTGATTCTTTCTGGACAAAGACAAATCTCCCACAAAGTCCATTGACACACTTTCCCATGGACGACTCGGAATAGGGAGTGGTGTGTAGAGCCTAAGTTTTCTATTAGAGAGCTTTGAAACAGAACACATCACACAACCTTTTACATAGCGAGTCACAATGTTTTTCATATCAGGCCAAAAACAAAATCTTTGTACATGACATAAAGTCTTTTCAAAACCAAAGTGTCTAGACACAAGAGAGGTGCGGGCCTTTGGAATTACATGTACTCTTTCCCCTGTGGGAATACACAATATACCAAGGTGAGAAAACAATTCCCCCTGCAAGTGATAGTTGTCGACTTGTGAAACATGGGTTAGTTTTGCATAAATCTCCTTAAAGTCATCATCGTTAGCATATTGTTCAACATAACTCTCAAAAGAAAATGAATCATTATTCAAAATAATAGAAGTAAAAATAGGAGGGTGAGATAGCATATCAACCACTTTATTGCTAGTTCCCTTCTTATACTTTATTACTAGATGAAATTGTTGAAGAAAACCCATCCAACTGAAATGACGATATTACCGCAACTTGGTTTGTGACTGAAGTTACTACAAGGGTTGATGATTCGTATGGATGATGGTCTCCTTACCGATCAGGTAGTGTTTCCACTTTTCACACCCTGCACCAAGGCATAAAGCTCCTTGTCATAAGTGGGATAGTTTATCACAGCTTGAGAAAACTTCTCAGAATGGTAACAAATTGGCTTCTTTTGCTGCATCAGTACAACTCCCATGGCATAACTGCTGGCATCGGTTTTTATCTCGAACGGAAGTTGGAGATCGGGTAAGGCTAAGACTGGTGCGATGTTGATCTTTTCCTTCATTTTTTCGAAGGAACCTGTTTCACACTTGTTAATGTGTGCAAAGGTGCTGCAATAATAGAGAAATTGGTAATAAATATCCTCCAATACTGGAATGCACCTAAAAAGCTTTGGACCTCGGTTACACTAGTAGGTATAGGCCAATTTATAATTGCTTCAGTTTTATAGGGATCAATATTTAACTGACCATGAGCAACAATATGAACTAGGTAACCAAAAGAGGTTTTCCAAAACTCACACTTTGACAACTTTACATAGATTTTTTTCGTTTTTCAATACATCAAGCACTTTCTTTACATGACACACGTGTTCAACCCAACTTTTACTAAAGACAAGTATATCATCTAAATATACAAGAACAAATTCATCAATGAAAGGATGAAAGAGATCATTCATGACCCTCATAAAAGTGGGTAGAGTGTTGCAAAGTCTGAATGGTATCACCATCCATTCGAACAACCCCTATTTGGTCTTGAATAAGGTTTTCCACATGTCCTACATTGTAATTCTGACCTTGTCATAACCACTATGGAAATCCAATTTGGTGAAATAAACAGTATTCTTTAACTAATGTAATAAGTCATCAATGCGTGGAATGGGGTAGCGACTTTTCATCGTGATTTTGTTTAGCGTGTGGTAATCCACGCACATCCTCAATGTTCCATCTTTCTTTGGGACTAAGACAGTAGGTGAGCCACACGAAGAAGTGTTCGGCCTGATGAACCTTTGGTCCAGCAATTCCTGCACCTGTTTCTTGATTTCCTCCATATCAATGGTCGACATCCTGTACATGCCTATATTTGGTAAAAGAGCATCATGCTGCAAATGGATCTCGTGTTGGATTTCCCTCTTCAGCAGTAATCCCTTCGGTTTCTCAAACAACTCATCATAATTAGAAATTAATTCAGATAATTCTTATTTATGTTCCTGATCACAACCCTAGAAAGTGTTAGCTAATTCTATCTCTTTTTCTTTTACAACCATAAGCATGTAACCCTTACTGGAATTCACTAGCCTTTTCATTTGTCCAACACTTACAAGGCTCGCATTGATTTTATTTTGATGAACCCTTATTATATATTCTACCCCATATTTTGTGATTTGGTATTTGTTTTCATGATGGAAAAAGACTGCCTTTCTATCATATAGATATAGACTCTCTAACACCATGCCATAGATATCTAATGGTATCACATCAAGTTCTACTTCATCCACTAGCTTAGAAGCGATTACAAATTTTACTTTACACTGCTTGGTTACAATCAATTTTTCTTTATCATGTATCCATCCAAGCGAGTAAGGTTTCAGGTGTGGTTTTGTTTCTAAGCCGAGTTTCTTTACCAAGAATTCTATGATTAAGTTTGCTTGGGATCCGGTATCAAACATAGTTTCAAATTTAGTATGATTTACAACAACTCTGATATGAAACAGTTCAATTCTCTTTCGATCATTAGGAAGGGACTCATTTATAGAACTAGTGCCTTCAGGCGATTCAGAATGAACATGAGGTGTAAGAGTACCTTTTTTTCATGCTGTTGTGATTAACGCTTCATCTCCAGAATCGGATCCAAGGTCTTGTTATGTAGTTGCCACAATATTCTACATCCCTTTTCCTCCATACTTCTTTGGATGCTTTTCTGGGTGTTGTTTCCAATAGTGATCGTCATTGTGGCCTTCCTTTTTTCCTTGATTGCAATACGACCTTTCTCCTTCTTTGGTTGCTGCCATTTTCTTCTCCTTTCCTTTCCATTTCACTTTAGTTTTTTCCATTGGGACGTTTGAACAGTGGTTTTCTGGAATGATCATCTCTTTCATTTTTGCCACTGTTCTCAATATGAATTGCCTTTACACTGGTTGGGTCAATAGTGGTTGATTCAAACAACAAAAATGAATGCCTAATGTAGCTATGCAATGAGCCAATATACTTAGTCACAACTTCAGGTGTAGTAAGTGCAATACCCAAATTTAGTGCTTTCTTTCTAAACTCCTCTGTAAAACTTTGAACATCCTGACCTTTTCCTTGCCTTAAATACTACCAATTCATTAAATCTTTTTTCTTGTCTCCCAAGGGATAAAACCGTTCCTTTAACACAGAGATAAAATCAGGCATTGAGGAAAAGAGGTTACCCACATTCCTATTGCTTTGCAATTTTGTCTCCCACCAAATGAGAGTGGTGCTACTTAGCCATAGAGAGGCCAGTTAAATCTTTGCCTCATCCTCCATGATCTACCAAATCCTACAGTAGACCACAATCTGCCTGATCCAATTACTAAGCTTCTCTACGTTATTTTTCCCATTAAACATGGGAATATCAAATTTAACATCTAATTTAAAGAAAGGTTTCTTAGATGCATCCTTTGAATTTCTACGATTATGGTGGTGAGAGGAAGGATAACCTTCACTAGTGGAAGGAGAAGGAGGGGGTTCTTCTCCACCATTTCCATGTGCTAAACCTTGTTCTTATGGGTTTCTGTCTTCTACTTTCTCCAACCTTAAAACCAACTTACCGACATTCTCTGCCATTGAATAGAAGGTATTTCTAAAATTACGCTCCTCTTCAAGATGAGCCTCATCTTCCATGTTTCTCCTTTGATATGCACGGCCCGCTTGAGGATTGAAAGGCTTCAGTTCCCCTTCACCTCTTCGGAGTGTATCTCTTGTTAGCATATAATCATGCAATTCAAATCTAAAAAGACCTGCTCTGATACCACTTGATCCATGGTTCTTTTGCCTATAGATGTGTGAAAATAATCACATGTGAAAATTGCAGCTTAACATAGAAATTTAATGTGCACACAAGAAAGAAGAAAGAAACACATAAAGGATGACAAGAAGACACCATGACTTGCTAACGGAGTTCGTCCAACACAGGCTACATCTCCGGGCCCTGCTCAATCAATGGGGATGCCTTCATTCATTAAATGGCATGACAAGAAGAGAATACAATCATCAGTTACATAAAAAGAGGCTTATACCTCCATTATGGAAAATGGCTGAGTAAAGGAGTACTAAGATGGAGAAATGGATAGCACCATTGTGTCTGTGGCATCGAAAAGGGAAAAAACCATATAAAATTTGCCCAATTTAGACAAAATGATCAATCGCCCCTCCTACAAGTTGTTGCCTCAGACCGTGTGCCAGAAAATCCTCTCCCTCCACTTTGCTATGTGCATTGGGTTTTATAATACAAGGCTGCTTAAAAATCGAGGTCTTTTTTGCTTATAATAAAGGTTGTTTGCCTAGATGGATCGGCGGGCACAACAAAAACCTTAGAATAGCCTTTTTTCTGTTAAAACAGACAATACATGGAAACATTGAAAATTCCAACCGAAAAGCAATAAAGCCAGACTTCAAAATATATTAAATTGCCCCTATTTTCCTGTCAAGTCCATGTTGATTGAAAATCACAAATCGCTGATGTTAAAGGCCCTGTGTATCGGGGAATTTTCGATCACCGATATGTCGATCCACCAATCACCGATATCAGTGTATCGCATCGGCCCTGATGCATCGGCACTGACCCAGGGGTCCTTCCTTTGGCATCGGATGACACCGACCGCTGACACCGATATCGATAGTCGCTATTGCACATAGCAGGCGCCCGAATCCGATTGATCAGAGATCGCTAATCAGGGGTTCTGCTACGCCTCCTTATGTCTACCCCTTTGACTTCTCCGATTGCAATTTTTCCTTTTAAAGGCTTAAAGCCATTTTTAGGGAAAAAAATCCTCATTTTCCAAAGGAACAAGGTGACCTTCTTCAACCATAACTTCATCATCCGGACTCAAATTGGAGTGTCATTTGCACCATTAGAATTAGGGTGATGAGCACTTTGATCTCATGTCGAGATACTTTCTTTTCTACCACTTTGAATTTTGATCTTTTCCTTGCCATTGTATTTGAAGATCAACTTGGATCAATCCTCCCCATTGAGGAGCTTTTGGACCACCATAATCTTTCCTTAGTCAATTGGCAAGTGAGGGAATTGTTCCCTCACCCTTTCCTTCTCAAGCCATTTTTCCTTTCTAGGGTGCATTCCCTTGAACCCAACTCAAAGGTATTCCACATCTCCTTGCCATGAAATCCTGGTTCTTCGGTCAAGGATGATGTCTTCAGGTAACTCATCGAGATATTCTGGTGCAAAATCATCAACTATCGGAACTGTTCCCACCTCATCGGTGTCCATGATCAATGGTGGTTTGTACAGCTTTAAGTTCTCCACATTCACTACTGAGTACATCTGCATATATATCGGAAAATCAAGATGAAACACATTGTTTCCAATCCTCTCTAAAATGGTGAATGGACCATAATGGATTGGTCACAACTTCTTCCCTTCACCCTTCATCATGTCCTTGCTGACGTGGAACCACACTTTGTTGCCCACTTGGAATTGATGGTCAACTCGGTGTTTATCATGTCCAGCCTTGTAACGTGCTTGACTTTTCTCCAACTTCTCTTGTACTGCTTTGTGAATCAATTGGATTCACTGAATGAATAACTGAGCTTTGTCCCTATCATATTGTCCACTAGAGTCATCTTCCCTTCCAAAGACCATATCAAAAGGGTCCTTTGGGAGGTAACCAAAGCATCTCTCAAATGGTGAACGCTGCGTAGATGAGTGCACTACTCGGTTGTAGGAATGTTGTACATATGGGAGATGCTCAGCACACAACTTGGGATCTTTCCCACAATAGCTTCATAATAAGTGTACCATGGTATGGTTGACAACCTCTATCTATCCATCAGTTTGTGGATGAAATGTGATGCTTCTTTTCAATTTGGTGTCCATCATCTTCCACAAGCTAGTCCAAAACTCTCTGAGAAAGTGAGAGTCTTGATGTAAAACAATGAATGTGGGTAGCACAAAATGGACCCAAACATGCTGAAAGAAAAGAGAAGCAGTCTACTCTCTAGTGATTTGATTTTTACAAGGCATTAGAATACACATCTTGCTAAAACGGTCAACGACAACATACAAATAGTTGTGACTCTTTCTGGACAAAGAAAAACATCCTACAAAGTCCATTGACACACTTTCCCATGGACGACTAGGAATAGGGAGTGGTGTGTAGAGCCCGAGTTTTCTTTTAGAGGGCTTTGAAACAGAACACATGACACAACCCTTTACATAGAGAGCCGCAATGTTTTTCATATGAGGCCAAAAAAAAAATCTTTGTACATGACATAAAGTATTTTCGACACCAAAGTGTCTAGACACAAGAGAGGTGTTGGCCTTTCGAATTACATGTACTCTTTCCCCTATGGGAAAACACAATTTAATAAGTCATCAATGCATGGAAGGGGGTAGCAATTTTTCAGCGTGATTTTGTTTAGCGTGCAGTAATCCATACACATCCTCCATGTGCCATCTTTCTTTGGGACTAAGACAATCAATGAGCCACACAGAGAAGTGCTCGGCCTGATGACCCCTTGGTCTAGCAATTCCTACACCTGTTTCTTGATTTCCTCCATCTCAATGGTCAACATCCTTTACATGCCAATATTTGGTAAAGGAGAATCATGTTGCAAATGGATCTCGTGTTGGATTTCCCTCTTCAGTGGTAATCCCTTCAGTTCCTAAAACAACTCATCATAATTAGAAATTAATTCAGATAATTCATGTTTGTGTTCCTGATCACAACCCTAGAAAGTGTCAGCTAATTCTACCTCTTTTTCCCTTACAACCATAAGCATGCAACCCTTACAGGAATTCACCAGACTTTTCATTTGTCTAGTGCTTACAAGGCTGGCATTGATTTTATTTTGATGAGCTCTTGCTATATATTCTACCCCATATTTTTTGATTTGGTATTTGTTTTCATGACGAAAAAAGAATGCCTTTCTATCATATAGATACAGACTCCCTAACACCATGCCATAGATATCCAATGGTATCACATCAAGCTCTACTTCATCCACTAACTTAGAAGCGATTACAAATTTTACTTTACACTACTTGGTTACATTCAATTTTGCTTTATCATGTATCCATCCAAGCGAGTAAGGTTTTAGGTGTGGTTTCATTTCTAAGCCGATTTTATTTAACAAGGATTCTATGATTAAGTTTTCTTGGGATCCAGTATCAAACAGAGTTTCTACTTTAGTATGATTTACAACAACTCCGATATGAACAATTCAATTCTCTTTCGATCGTTAGGAAGGGACTCATTTACAAAACTAGTGCGTTCATTCGATTCAGAATTAACATGAGGTGTAAGAGTACCTTTTGTTCATGTGGCTATGATTAATGCTTCATCTTCAGAATCTAATCCAAGTTCTTTCTACGCAGTTGCCACCGTCTTCAACTTCCCTTTTCCTCCATACTTCTTTGGATACTTTTCTAGGTGTTGTTTGCAACAGTGATTGTCATCGTGGCCTTCCTTTTTGTAGTGATTGCAATACAACCTTTCTCCTTCTTTGGCTACTGCCATTTTCTTCTGGTTTCCTTTCCTTTTCACTTTAGATTTTCCATTGGGAGGTTTGAACGGTGGTTTTCTGGAATGATAATCTCTTTCATTTTTGACCCTATTCTCAATATGAATTGCCTTTACACTGGCTGAGTAAATAGTGGTTGGTTCAAACAACAAAAATGAATGCCTAATTTAGCTATGTAATGAGCCAATATACTTAGTCACAACTTCAAGTGTATCAAGTGCAATACCCAAATTCAGTGTTTGCTTTCCAAACTCCTTTGTAAAACTTTGAACATCCTGACCTTTGCCTTGCCTTAAATACTACCAATTCAATAAATATTTTTTCTTGTATCCCAAGGGATAAAACTATTCCTTTAACACAGAAATAAAATCAAGCCATGAGGAAAAGCAGTTACCGACATTCTTACTGCTCTGCAATTTTATCTCCCTCCAAATGAGAGCGGTGTTGCTCAACTGTAGAGAGGCTAGCTGAATGTTTGCTTCATCCTCCACAATCTGTCGAATCCTGTAGTAGGCTCAATATGCCTACTTCTCTATGTTACTTTTTCCATTACGAATGGGAAGATCAAATTTAACATCTAATTTAGAGAAAGGTTTCTTAGATGCATCCTTTGAATTTCTACGATTATGGTGGTGAGAGGAAGGAGAACCTTCACTCGTTGAAGGAGAAGGAGGGGGTTCTTCTCCACCATTTCCATGTGTTGAACCTTGTTTTTCTAGGTTTCTCTCTTTTGCTTTCTCCAGCCTTAAAACCAACTTACCAACATTCTCTGCCATTGAATAGAAGGTCTTTCTGAAATTACGCTCCTCTTCAAGATGAGCCTCATCTTCCATGTTTCTCCTTCGATGTGCATGCCCCACTTCGGGATCGAAAGGCTCTATTTCCCCTTCACCTCTTTGGAGTCCGTCTCTTGTTAGCATACCATCATGCAATTCACATTTAAAAATACCTGCTCTGATACCACTTTATCCAAGGTTCTTTTCCTTATAGATGTATTGAAAGAATCACACCTGAAAATTGCAGCTTAACACAAAAATTTAATGTGCACAGAAGAAAGAAGAAAGAAACACATAAAGGATGACAAGAAGACGCCAAGACTTGATAATAGAGTTCGTCCAACTCAGACTATGTCTCCGGGCCCTGCTCAATCAATGGGGAGACATTCATTCATTAAATGGCATGAAAAGAAGAGAATACAATCATCAGTTACATAAAAAGAGGCTTATACCTCCATTATGGAAAATCGTTGAGTAAAAGAGAACTTAGATGGAGAAATAGATAGAACCACTATGTCTATGGCATCGAGAAGGGAAAAAACCATATAAACTTTGCCCAGTTCAGACAAAATGATCACTCGCCCCTCCTACCATCTGCTACCATGAATCGTGTGCCAGAAAATTCTCTCCCTGCACTTTGCTGTATGCATTGGGTTTTATAATACAAGGTTGCTTAAAAATCAGGGTCTATTTTGTTTATAATAGAGGCTGTTTGCCTAGACAGATCGGTGGGTGCAACAAAAACCTCGGAATAGCCTTTTTCTTTTAAAACAGACAATACATGGAAACATTGAAAATTTCAACCGTAAAGCAATAAAGCTAGACTACAAAATATATTAAATTGGCCCTATTTGCCTATGAGGTCCGCGCAAATCACAAATCACAAATCACTGATGTCAAAGGTCTTGTGTATTGGGGAATTATCGATCGTCGATACGTCGATCCACGGATCATCGATATCAGTGTATTGCATTGGCCCTGTCGCATCAGCACTGGCCCAAGGGTCCTGCCTTTGGCATCGGTTCACATTGATCGCGGTTCACATTGATTGCCAACACCAATATCAGTAGTCGCTATCGCACGTAGCAGGTCCCCGACTCTGATTGATTAGAGATCGTTGATCATGGGTTCCATTGCGCCTCCTTAAGTCCTCCCCTTTGACTTCTCCGATTGCGATTTTGCCTTTTAAAGGCTTAAAGCCATTTTTAGGGGAAAAAACCCTCGTTTTCCAAAGGAACAAGGTGACCTTCTTTCTGCGATAACTTCATCATCTGAACTCAGATTGGAGTGTCATTCGTACCATTGGAATCAGGGTGATGAACACTTTGATATGATGTTAAGATACTTTCTTTTCTACCACTTTGAATTTTGAGCTTTTCCTTGCCATTGTGTTTAAAGATCCACCTGGATCAATCCTCCCCATTGAGGAGCTTTTGGATTGCTAAAATATTTCCTTAGTCAATTGGCAAGTGAGGGACTTGTTCCCTCACCCTTTCCTTCTCAAGCCATTTTTCATTGCTGTGGTGCATTCCCTTGAACCAAACTCAAAGGTATTCCACATCTCCTCACCTTGAAGTTCTGGTTCTTCAGTCAAGGATGATGTCTTCAGGTAACTCATCGAGATATTATGGTGCAAAATCATCAACTGTTGGAACTATGCCCACCTCATCGGTGTCCATGATCAATGGTGCTTCGTACAACTTTAAGTTCTCCACATTCACTACTGAGTACATCTACATATATATCGGAAAATCAAGATGAAAGGCATTGTTTCCAATCCTCTGTAAAAAGATGAATGGACCATATCGGATTGGTCGCAACTTCTTTCCTTCACCCTTCATCATGTCCTTGCTGATGTGGAACCACACTTTGTTGCCCACTTGGAATTGATGGTCGACTTGGTGTTTATCATGTCGAGCCTTGTAACGGGCTTGACTTTTCTCTAACTGCTCTTGTACTGCTTGGTGAATCAATTGGATTCGCTGAATGAACTGCTGAGCTTTGTCCATATCATTATGTCCATTGGAGTCATCTTCCTTTCCAAAGACCATATCAAAAGGGTCCTTTGGGAGGTAACCAAAGCATGTCTCAAATGGTGAACGTTGCGTAGATGAGTGCACTACTCGGTTGTAGGAATGTTGTACATATGGGAGATGCTCATCCCACAACTTGGGATGTTTCCCACAATAGCCTCGTAATAAGTGTACCACGGTGTGGTTGACAACCTCTGTCTATCCGTCAATCTGTGGATGAAATGTCGTTCTTCTTTTCAATTTGGTGTCCATCATCTTCCACAAGCTAGTTCAAAACTCTCTGAGAAGGCGAGAGTCTCGATCTAACACAATCAATGTGGGTAGCCCAAAATGGACCCAAACATGCTGAAAGAAAAGAGAAGCAGTCTGCTCTATAGTGATTTTCTTTTTATAAGGCATTAGAATACAGATCTTGCTAAAATAGTCAACGACGTCATACAAATAGTCATGACTCTTTCTAGAGAAACACAAACCTCCTACAAATTCCATTGACACACTTTCCCATGGACAACTTGGAATAGGGAGTGGTGTGTAGAGCCCGAGTTTTTTATTAGAGGGCTTTGAAATAGAACACATCACACAACCCTTTACATAGCGAGTCGCAATGTTTTCATATGAGGCCAAAAATAAAATCTTTGTACATGACATAAAGTCTTTTCGACACCAAAGTGTCGAGAGACAGGAGAGGTGTGGGCCTTTGGAATTACATGTACTCTTTCTCCTGTGGAAATACATAATTTACTAGGGTGATACAACAATTTCCCTTGCAAGTGATAGTTTTCCACCTGTGAACCATGGGTTAGTTTTGCATAAAACTCCTTAAAGTCATCATCGTTAGCATATTGTTGAAGCATTATGTAAAATGGCAGAAGCAGAAATAGGAGGGCGAGATAACACATCGACCACTTTATTGCTAGTTCCCTTCTTATACTTTATTACTTGATGAAATTGTTGAAGAAAACCCATCAACCTGAAATGACGAGATTGTTGCAACTTGGTTTGTGACTGAAGGTACTGCAAGGGCTGATGATCTGTATGGATGGTGGTCTCCTTGCTGATCAGGTAGTGTTTCCACTTTTTCACACTCTTCACCAAGGCATAAAGCAACTTGTCATAAGTGGGATAGTTTGTCACAGCTTGAGAAAACATCTAAGAATGGTAACAAATCGACTTCTTTTGCTGAATCAGTATAGCTCCCATGGCATAACCGTTGGCATCAGTTTCAATCTCGAATGACTGTGAGAGATCGAGTAAGGCTAATACTAGAATGGTGCTGATATTTTCCTTCAATGTTTAGAAGGACGTTTGTTGTCTTCCTCCCAATTGGAAGACCTGTTTCACACTTGTCAATGTGTGCAAAGGTGCTGTAATAACAAAGAAATTGGCAATAAAACTCCTCCAATATTGGACTACACCTAAAAAGCTACAGACCTCAGTTACACAAGTAGGCTTAGGCCAATTTACAATTGCTTCAACTTTAGATGGATCAATCTTTAACTAACCATGACCAACAATATGACCTAGGTAGCTGAAAGAGGTTTTCCAAAACTCGCACATTGACAACTTTACACAGATTTTTTCTCTTTTCAATACATCAAGCACTTTCTTTACATGACACACGTGTTCAACCCAAATTTTACTAAAGACAAGTATATCATCTAAATATACAAGAACAAATTCATCAATGACAGGCCAAAAGAGATCATTCGTGACCCTCATAAAAGTGGCTAGAGCATTGCAAAGTCCAAATGGCATCACCGTCCATGCAAACAGCCCCTGTTTGGTCTTGAAGGCGGTTTTCCACATGTCCTGCTCTGCAATTCGGACCTGGTGATAACCACTGTGAAAATCTAATTTGGTGAAATAAACAGTATTCTTTAACTGATCTAATAAGTCATCAATGCGTGGAAGGGGGTAACGATTTTTCACCGTGATTTTGTTTAGCGCGTGGTAATCCATGCACATCCTCCATGTGTTGTCTTTCTTTGGGACTAAGACAATCTGTCAGCCACATGGAGAAGTGCTTGGCCTGATGACCCCTTGGTCCAGCAATTCCTACACCTGTTTCTTGATTTCCTCCATCTCAATGGTCGACATCCTGTACATGCCAATATTTGGTAAAGGAGTGTCATGCTGCAAATGGATCTCGTGTTGGATTTCCCTCTTTGGCAGTAATCCCTTCGGTTCCTAAAACAACTCCTCATAATTAGAAATTAATTAAGATAATTCCTGTTTATGTTCCTGATCACAACCTTGGAAAGTGTCCGCTAATTCTATCTCTTTTTCCCTTACAACCATAAGCATGCAACCCTTACTAGAATTCACCAGGCTTTTCATTTGTCTAGTGCTTACAAGGCTGGCATTGATTTTATTTTAATGAGCCCGTACTATATATTCTACCCCATATTTTGTGATTGGTATTTGTTTTCGTGATGGAAAAAGACTTCCTTTCTATCATATAGATACATACTCCCTAACAACATGCCATAGATATCCAATGGTATCACATCAAGCTCTACTTCATCCACTAGCTTAGAAGTGATTAAGATTTTTAATATACACTGCTTGGTTACATTCAGTTTTTCTTTATCATGTATCCATCCAAGCGGGTAAGGTTTTGGGTGTGGTTTTGTTTCTAAGCCGAGTTTCTTTACCAAGGATTCTGCGATAACGTTTTCTTGGGATCCAATATCAAACAGGGTTTCAACTTTAGTATGATTTACAACAACTCTGATATGAAACAGTTCAATTCTCTTCAATCATTAGGAAGGGATTTATTTATATAACGGGTGCCTTCATGTGATTCAGAATTAACACGAGGTGTAAGAGTACCTATTGTTCATGTGGCCGTGATTAATGCTTCATCTCTAGAATCCGATCCAAGGTCTTGTTGCACAGTTCCCACTGTCTTCTTCTTCCCTTTTCCTCCATACTTCTTTGGATGCCTTTCTATTTTTTGTTCCAACAGTGATCATCATCGTCGCCTTCCTTTTTGCAGTGATTGCAATAGGACCTTTCTCCTTCTTTGGCTGCTACCATTTTCTTCTCCTTTCCTTTCCATTTCACTTTACATTTTCCATTGGGAGGTTTGAACGGTGATTTTCTAGAATGATCATCTCTTTCATTTTTGCCCTTGTTCTCAATATGAATTGCCTTTATGCTGGCTGAGTCAATAATGGTTTGTTCAAACAACAAAAATGAATGCCTAATGTAGCTATGCAATGAGCCAATATACTTAGTCACAACTTCAGGTGTATCAACTGCAATACCCAAATTCAGTTCTTTCTTTCTAAACTCCTATATAAAACTTTGAACATCTTCTCCTTTTCCTTACCTTAAATACTGCCAATTCATTAAAGCATTTTTCTTGTATCCCAAGGGATAAAACTATTCCTTTAACGCAGAAATAAAACTAGGCCATGAGGAAAATAGGTTACCAACTTTCTTACTGCTCTACAATTTTCTCTCCCACCAAATGAAAGCAGTGCTGCTCAACCATAGAGAGGCCAGATGAATCATTGCCTCATCCTCCACGATCTACCGAATTCTGTAGTATACCTCAATCTGCCTAATCCAATTATTAAGCTTCTCTGCGTTACTTTCACCATTAAACATGGGAACATCAAATTTAACATCTAATTTAAAGAAAGGTTTCTTAGATGCATCCTTTGAATTTCTATGATTATGGTGGTGAGAGGAAGGAGAACCTTCACTCGTGGAAGGAGAAGGAGGGGGTTCTTCCCCACCATTTCCATGTGCTAAACCTTGTTCTTCTAGGTTTCTCTCTTCTGCTTTCTCCGGCCTTAAAACCCAACTTACCGACATTCTCTGCCATTGAATAGAAGGTCTTTCTGAAATTACGCTCCTCTTCAAGATGAGCCTCATCTTCCATGTTTCTCCTTCGATGTGCACACCCGACTTCGGGATTGAAAGGCTCTAATTCCTCTTCACCTCTTCAGAGTCTATCTCTTGTTAGTATACAATCATGCAATTCACATCTAAAAAGACCTGTTATGATACCACTTGATCCATGGTTCTTTTGCTTATAGATGTATGAAAAGAATCACACATGAAAAATGAAACTTAACACAGAAATTTAATGTGCACTCAAGAAAGAAGAAAGAAACACATAAAGGATGACAAGAAGACACCAAGACTTGATAACGGAGTTCGTCCAACTCGAATTAGGTCTTCGGGCCCTACTCAATCAATGGGAAGGCCTTCATTCATTAAATGGCATGAAGAGAAGATAATACAATCATCAGTTACATAAAAAGAGACTTATACCTCCATTATGGAAAATGCTTGAGTAAAAGAGAACTCAGATGGAGAAATGGATAACACCACTTTGTTTGTGGCATCGAGAAGTGAAAAAACCATATAAAATTTTCCCAATTAAGACAAAATGATCAATCACCCATCCTACAAGCTGTTGTCTTGAACCATGTGCCGGAAAATCCTCTCCTTGTGCTTTGTTCTGTGCATTGGGTTTTATAATACAAGGCTGCTTAAAAATCATTTTGTGTTTCATTTATAATAGAGGTTGTTTGCCTAGACGGATCGGCGGGCGCAACAAAAACCTCGGAATAGCCCTTTTCTGTTAAGACAGACAATACATGGAAACATTGAAAATTTCGACCAAAAAGCAATAAAGCCGGACTTCAAAATATATTAAATTGGCCTTATTTTCCTGTCAAGTCTGTGCTGGTCACAAACCGCAAATTGTTGATGTCAAAGACTGTGTGTATCTGGGAATTTCCGATCACTGATACGCTGATCCACTGATCGCCGATATCAATGTATCACATTGGCCCTATTGCATTTGCGCCAACCCAGGGATCCTGCCTTTGGCATCGACTGACTTTGATCGTCGACATCGATATCGGTAGTCGCTATCATACATAGCAGGCCTGTGACTCTGATTGATCTGAGATCACCGATTGGGGGTTTCATTGGGCCTCCTTAAGTCCTCCCCTTTGACTTCTCCGATTGTGAATTTTCCTTTTAAAGGCTCAAAGCCATTTTTAGGGAAAAACCCTCATTTTCCAAAGGAACAAGGTGACCTTCTTTCTGCCATAACCTCATCATTCGGACTCGGATTGGAGTGTCATTCACATCGTTGGAATCAGGGTGACGAGCACTTCAATCTGATGTCAGGATACTTGATTTTCTGCCACTTTGAATTTTGAGTTTTTCCATGCCATTGTATCTGAAGACCCACCTGGATCAATAGTTGTATGTTTGATTCGAGAGCTTCACGTAATATTATGCCTTTGTCAGTCATGAAGAAACCAAATCTACAAGTGACCAAACCTTATAGGGACTTCTATTCTTTTTATTCAAACAAAGTCAAGTGTCTGGGGGTTATTAAGGAACTGGCAGTGTCACTAGCCCAAATTCTCGCTAGAAGGTTGGTCATGGATGTAGTAGTAGTAGATATCCCTACTAGATTTAGAATGCTTCTATCTAGGTCCTAGGGGGCTAAATTGGGTGGTGTTTTGAAGCTAGATTTTACATATGTTGTTATATTGATTTTTGGTGGGGAAGAGAGGAGATTGTACAGAGAAACTAGATTTGTAAAAGAAATTACAAAAAATGGAGCAAGTAATTCACCTATATAGCCAGGAGAAGGATGACCTTTCTTGTTTCACATTGCATGATAATGCAGAGCTAGTTGAAGATAATCAGAAGCAGCTTACTTCAGCCAATGTAATTACAGAGCTGCAAACTAAAGGAGTCTGGAAATGTTTCTTTGATGGAGTTTATTCCAAGGAAGGAAGAGGTGTTGGTTTTCTTCTAATTGCACCTTGAGGTAATATGTTCCCTTTTTCCTTTAAATTAGAGTTTGAGGAAACAAACAATGTGGCAGAATTTGAGTCCTTGATTATTGCTCTACAAATAGCTAAATAGATGGGAGCTAAGTCAATTTCTTCTTTTGGAGATTCAGAGCTAATTATTAACCAAATAAAATATCATTGCCAAACAAAGCACCCTAGGCTTAGGGCATACAGAAATGAGGTATGGGATTTGATTGAGAACTTTTTTAAAGATTTTAACATTCAATTCATTCCAAGAGATGGTAATATATTAGCAGATTCATTGGCTATGGCTGCTAGTACTTTCAAGCTTCTTATTAATCCAAGATTAAGATATGAGGTAGAAATGAGGCACAGACCCTTTGTTCCTGATAATGTTAAAAATTGGCAAGTTTTTGAAGATGATCAGTAGATTAAAGAGTTTTTGTCTAATGGTTGAAGAGTTTGAGGGAACATAAATTGATCAGGATGAGGAAGAGACAACAGAAATTGTAGAAGTCAGTGATTTAAAAGATTCAATAGGAAATCGGAAGATCTTTCAATTGAAAGATAATATTCTGTCAAAGGGACTTGTTCCTCTTGAAAGGCTTTTTAATTCCAATGATGCGGTTGTTGATTCAGGGAAAATTTCACAACATGAACATATTTAGGATCACAACATTGGAACTCAAGAGAAACCCAGGTTAGTAAAATTGTCCAGTGGAGGTTTACCTAATTTTTGAGAGGGATATATTAAAATTTTCAAGAATTATGTTGATGTCTTTGCATGGTCCTCTGAAGATCTCAAAACCTATGATCTAAATATTATTCAGCACAAGGTTCCTTTGAAGGAGGGAATTAAACCCTTTAAACAGAAGCTTAGACAGATAAATCCTTTGCTTTTACCATCAATTTAAAAGGAGGTCAAAAAATTGCTTGATGCCAAAATAATAGTTCCACTCAGGTATTCTGATTGGGTGGCTAATTTAGTTCCTATGAGAAAGAAAAATGGAGAAATAAGGTTATGCGTGGACTTTAGAAATCTCAACAGGGCTTCTTTGAAAGATAACTATCCATTGCCTAAAATGGATCACGTACTGGAAAAGGTGACGGGATCTTTTAGAATGTCAATGCTGGATGGATTTTCTGGGTATAACCAGGTGGCCATGAATAAGCAGGATCAGGAAAAGATGGCATTCACAATTCCTTAGGGAACCTTCATGTATGCCAGATGCCTTTTGGATTGATGAGCGCAGGTGCTACGTTTCAGAGGGCTATGGACATTGTTTTTGTGGGAGATGAATTTGTAGTAATATATTTGGATGATATTACTATTTTCTCAAAGTCTAGAGAAGAACATTTAGACCATTTGAAAAAGACTTTTGATAAATATAGAAGATTTGGGCTTTCCCTGAATCGAAAGAAATCAATTTTTTTTCTGGAAGAAAGAAAACTGTTGCCGCACATTGTTTCCAGAAATGGAGTAAAGATAGATCTAGCCAAAGTACAAGCCATGCAAAAAATACCACTGCCTAGAAGTAAAAATGATATCCAAAAATTTATGGGAAAGATTAACTTCCTAAGATGATTTGTGTCCAACTATGCAAAAATAGTGAAAGAAATCACTGATATGAATGAGAATGAAGTGCGTTGGACCAAGGAAGCTAAGGAATCATTTTCCAGGATTAAAGAGGCATTGCAGGTAGCTCCAGCCCTAATTAGCCCTGATTATCAAAAGCCTTTCCAAGTTTTTTCATTTTCGTCCTCAAATTCAATAGCTGATGTCTTATTGTAGGAAGATGATGAAGAGAAAGAACAGCAAGTCACATTCTTCAGCAAGATTCTGAAGGACGCTGATCTTAAATATAATATTCTTTAGAAACAGGTATATGCTTTGGTAAAATCCCTAAAAACGTTTAGAACTTATATGTTGCATTCACAAATCATTTCTTATGTGCTAAATGTTGTAGTAAAAGATGTGTTAGTATAGGTTGACGTAGAAGGCAGAAGGGGAAAATGGATAGCCAAGATCCAAGAATATGACTTGGACATAAAATCCACAAAGTTGGTGAGAGGGCAAGGATTGGCAAAAATGTTAACAGAATCAAATTTTTTGGCATTGGGAATCAACCTGCTGACACCTGTGAATGAAGGAGCAGCTCAAGAAAATGAAGGAAAGCAAGGCCCAGGTATGAAGATCAAGTATAGGTTTTTGTGTTTAGAATGGTATAAGCATATAATTCATTATTTGTGCTTTCTTTTCTACCCACAATCTCTAGATAGAACAAAGTATAGAGCACTAAATATCAAAGCGCAACCATATATGATTTTGGAAGGCAGCTTATACTGGAAGGATGCTATTTGAATTTTATTATTATGTTTAACAGAGGATGAGTTTATAGGAACAATCAAAGATTATCATGAGGGGTTATGTGGAGGACATTACAGTCGGAAGATGACTACACATAAAATTCTTCATGCAAGATTTTATTGGCCTACATTATTTGGTGATACATATAAGTTTGTTAGAAGTTTCCAGAAGTGTCAACTTTTTGCTAAGAAAAAGAGATTGGCTCCTTTACCTTTGGTTCCAGTTTTCATAGAGGAACCATTTAGACAATGGGGATTGGATTTTGTAGGAGAGATTAATCCACCTTCAAGTGAACAACAGAAGTGGGTTCTCATAGCAACTTATTACTTCACCAAATGGGTAGAGGAAATCCCTACTAAGAAAGCAGCTGATGAGATAGTAATGAAGTTCCCGGAGAAGAATATTTTTAGCAGATTTGGATGCCCCATCACAATTATAATAGAGAATTCTCAGTTCTTTAATTCAAGTAAGTTCATTTCTTTTTGTCACAAGTATAATGTTATTTTGTCCCATTCAACATCTTACCATCAGTAGGGAAATAGATTAGCTGAATCTACTAACAAAACTTTGATGAAGATCCTTAAGAAAACTATTGTAGAAAATCAATATTGGGATTCTAAGTTAAAGTTTGCTCTCTGGGCTGCTAGAGTAACTACAAGAAGATCTACATGGAAATCACGTTTTGAATTAGTATATGGAACTCAGGCTTTATTTCCAAGTCAACTTGTGAAGTGAGTGATTGCAATGATTCGGGAGGCGAAAGAAGAACCAAATGCTTTTGTAAGAAGAATGAATAAAGTGATGGAGCTAAGCGAGAACAGGGACAAGGTAAGAGACAACTTGATTTTGTATCAATCCAAGAAAAATATTTTTTGACAAAAAAGCCAAGGAAATTGATTTTAAAGTTGCAGATTTAATATTGAGATGGGATACCAGAAGAGAAGATAAGGGTAAACATGGGAAGTTTGATCCTCTCTGGTATGGCCCTTTTATAATTGCTGAAATAAGATCCAATAATACCTTCATTCTTGAGAATCTTGATGGTAAGAATCTACAGTTGCCCGTCAATGGGAAATACTTAAAGCATTACTGCCAATTCTAAAGAATAAGCATCATTTCATTGTAAATACCAGATTGAAATTAGTGTACAAATGCCATAGAATTTAAATTTAAAATTCCAGATTGCAATCAATTGAAAATATCTTTAAAAAAAATATAAGGCAAGAGGGAAATGTAATAAATTACATATCGAAATCAAAACACAAAAGAAATAAGTATAAAAGAATTGGCCCATGTGATTAAGTTAAATTGCAATATAAATAGTTATATGAAGCCATAATCAATATCTATATATCTATATATGTGTGTGTGTGTGTGTGTGTGATAGCAATAAGATTAGATCGCAATCGTGAAACACAACGGGCATTTGTATGAAGTTACCACAGGAATCACCGATTGCTGATGGTGATAAGCAGTTAATAAAGCGTTGAATAGGCGAGAACTGAAGCATGTATATATTATGTTTTATAAGCCCCAGAGGGTATGCGATCATTACATAACATTTATATATGTATATGATTTATGTTGATTGCGATATGCGATGGCCAGACTCAATAGTTTATATATGATGTGCTTTATAAGTCCACTGGGTCTGCAATATCGCAATTTTTGAGTTCAAGCACCAATTGAAAGCACCGACTGCAATTGCGATGGGTTTCAGACCCGATAGTTATATGTTATGTTTTATAACTTCGGTGTGCTCGTCTTGTTGCAGTTTATTAAGAATTGGGTTGATATAATGTTGGAAAGTGACGATTGTGATTTGCGATGGGAATTTAATGGAGTGTTGAACAGGTGGATCCGATAGATTTATTAAATGGAGTTAATTCCTTTCAATTCCGCTTTGTGTATTTTGCGTCGATTTCACTGTGTAAATAGAAAAATTAATGTTCAAACGGAATTTGAAGAGGAAGGCAATTGGGTGTATTTTCTGTTGTTTTCGCTAATCAAAACACATCCGATACATACGTAAGCCCAGGTTATGCACAAGTAAAACATAGTTTATTATGATTAAAGCGGATTAATTATTATTAAGGCATATATAGAGGAACCTAACAATAGATTAACAGAGCCTAAAGGCCAGCAGTCATTGTCATGTTCAGTTATTTTCTGTTATTTTATGTTTTTCGAGATGTCTTTACCCTTTATGCAATATTTTGTAATAAGTCTTACTTCAGATAGTTAGAGAAATAGTTTTAGTAGTTTCACAGTTTCAGAGATCAACAATTGTTTAACAATGTATAAAAAGAGGAAACTTTACAGAGAAAGGGTTTGTGGTTTGAATTTTGAAGAATCTAGAGACTAGGCCACTGTATTTCTGATATAACTATTGATTAATGAAAGAATCAGAAGTTTCCATGAACTGTTAGGTATAATTTTGTAACCTTCTCTGCCATGTGTCATCTTATGTTTTTTTCTTTCAAGTATAGTAATGAAGCTACATGTCTTTATTTTCTTATGTAGATAAAGTTAAAATCCCTTAAAAGAACACTCCTATACTTGAAGTTTTCATCTTCCTTTCTAAGTTATAGATAATAGTTTTTGTGTAAGGTAGCATATTATCTTTAACTTCTCCAAGGGTCGCAGATAATAGTTTATGTGTCAAGCAACATATTGTCTATGATTCAGTTCTCATTTTCATAATTCTTCTAAGTGACGGATAGTAGGTTCTGTGTTAAGAAGAATATTATCTTTAACTTATCCTTCAAGCTTTCTTCATTCATCATTTATATCTAGCAACAAATGGCATTCTAAGATGTTCTATTCATACATGTATTAAGGGCTAAAGACCAAGTTTTCTAGGTTCTTCATTTGAGAATATAACAAACAATAAAGTGACAAATAAGTGACAACAAACAATAATCATTAATGTCTTAATCACAATTTATCCACATCCAGGAAATCAGTTTCTTAAGGTACAACAGTGAGTATGCCATCTATCAAGTCGGATACATACACCATTGGGGAATAGCACCAAAAACTTCGAGAAACCTCAAAGGTATCGATGGTAGGTAAGGTATTTTGTGTTGCGTTGGGACCAAAAATGTTCATCCAACCCAAACCATAGAAACATGAAATAAATTATGGCAATGTAAATTAAAAGGGGTAACGTGAAATAAACACAATGCATTAACTCCTGTCACCATGTTTAAACCTTCATTCATTGCTATTAATTTAACAAGATTAAGCCAATATATATAATGTCATGGTTATATTTATTTTATGTTTCTTTTTTATTTTCATATTTGGTAAATTTCATAAAAATTATATGAGCATGTTACAAGTGGTATTATAGCCACAGGTTCTAAGTTCGTGGCCTTGGGAAAGAAAATTGTCAATAACCAAATGTTTAAATGCATAGAGAGGAGCAAAAGAGCAATATGAGAAGGGGACGAGGAACTACCCCACCTAACCCAAAAATCTGGGTTCAGTTGGGGGAAAATAGGATAAATGAGAATGATGTATTACTAGAGACTGTTCAACATCTATGAGCATAAATGATGAACTTGTGCACGACAATGAGAGACTAAGGTTAGAGCAGGAGAGGATCCTGAAAATTCTCTCAGATCGACAAAATATAAGGGATCCAAATCCTAGCGTAGACAATGAACACAGAGAGGAGACAAGGAAATAACAGAGAGGTCCTTTGGAAATAGAGGAAACTCGGATGAATAATAAAGAGGCAGAATCTTTGAGTACTTCGAGAAGTAGAGAGACTAAGAAGCCAAGAAATGAATTACAGGGAGAATTTAAGAAAATAAACCCTCCATTATTTGACGGTGAAGTAGAAGATGTAGCAGAAGTTTGTTTGATTAATATGAACCTATATTTTCAAATATATGAATATGATGATCATTTGAGGGCCCGACTAGATGTTTATCAATTGCGAGGTAATGCTATGCTTTGGTGGGAAGATATTAAAACAGTTTGAAACATGGACAAGCATGGGGTAACTTGGGACACCTTTCAAAAATATTTCAAAGATAAATACCTGAAGAAAAGGTTTTATGATGAGAAAGAAAAATAATTACATGACTTATGGTTGGGAGATCAGTCTATGGATGAGTTTATAGCCAAGTTTACTTCCTAACTGAGCTATGTTCCAAACATAAGAGAAGAAAAGGTGAAGGTACCGTATTTCCTAAGTAGTCCACTTGCTCATATGAAAGAACGAATAGAGTTCGAAAACCAAAAAACAATGGATGAAACTATTTGAAATGCTTGAATCTGTTATTAGCAGATGCGGAAGAGAGGTGAAAGTAATAAGAGTTGGTCGGGGAAAAGAGGACAGAAAGTATTTTCAAGCAATTTTGAGGGTAACATATCAGGTGGGATGAAGAATGAACCAAGAAAAGCAGGGGGAGGAACCTTTGGAAAGTATCAACTGTGAAACTAGAACCTGGATGAAGCCAAAATAACATAAATTCATAACAAGACAGAAATTGGATAGCCATCAAATGACCCTTGCAGTGTTGGGGGTGTGGGAAACCCCACTACTACAAGAACTATCCTCATCACGCAAGAAATGGAATTACAACAAATGTTTAGGAGGGTTCCACAGTTAGAAATGTGGCCAAAAGTATACCCAAGATTAATCTTGCCTTAGAGGATCATCAAGCAGAGTATGAGCTCGCTATGGTGGAGTTTGAAGATAAGATAGCTAACCAAATTGTCTCTATTTTGATTGACCAAGGAGCGAGTCTTAGTTATATTAGTCAAAAAATAGTCAAAAAATGTCAATTATCAAGTATGAAATTTAAAACCTCGTCGCTGGTGCAATTGGCCACAGGGGCAAAACGTAGAGTGACAAGTAAGGTAGAAAATTGCCCTATAGAAATTGGAGGTCAATCCACCAAAGTAAATCTAAATATCTTACATTTGGGTTCTTATGATGTATTAATTACAATGGATTGGCTAGAAGGACAATGGTCCTTAGTAAATTGTAAGGATAAAACCATCAATTTCATCATAGAGGAAGGAAGCAGATAGGAAATATAGTGTATTAAAAGAAATATCAAGTTGTGGTCAATCACCGCTAACCATTTAAAGAAATGTTTCTGGAACGGTTGTCAAATATACGCGATACATGTTGGATATGCCAACACGAAGGATAAATTTTCAGCTTTCGAAGATATACTTATTGTCCAAGAGTTTATTGATGTATTTCCAGAAAACATACCTAGGTTACCTCTAAAAAGAAGCATTGACTTCACCATAGAACTTATTCCTCGAGTTGCCTCAGTGTTAAAGACACCATATTGTATGAATATTCCTGAGTTGATTGAACTCAAAATGTAGCTACATGCATTACTTGATAAAGGGTACATCTGAGCAAGTGTATCGCCTTAGGGAGCCCGTGTGTTGTTTGTTAAGAAGAAAGACAGAACATTGAGGCTTTGTATATAGTATAGGTAATTAAACAAGTTAACCATAAAAAACAAATATCCTTTACCTCGAAAAGATGACTTGCTTGATTAGGTCAAAGGCACCACTGTATTCTCTAAAATTGATCCACGATTAAGGTATCATGAAATTCGTATTAAAGATGAGGATGTATGTAAAAAAGCATTTAGAGAATGTTATGCCCATTATGCATTTATTTTGCTATGTTTTGGGTTGACTAATGCTGCAACAACATTTATGAGTTTAATGAATGGGATTTTCAACCTCTACATGGACAAGTTCGTTCTAATTTTTATTGATGATATTCTAATCTACTCAAAGAATTTAGTAGAACATAAGGAGCATCTAAGGATTATTCTCCAAACCTTAAGTGAAAATCAACTCTACACCAAATTCAACAAATGTGATTTTTTAAAGGAACAAACACAATATCTGAGGCATGTGATATCTTGTGAAGGCATTGTTGTTGACCTTGAAAATATTAAAACCATCTTAGATTGCCCTATTCCTAAAAATGTAGCAGACATTCAGTCCTTTATGGGTTTGGCTAGTCATTATCATCGATTTTTCGAGGGGTTTTCTAGAATTGTGTACCCCAGGACATTCCTACCGAAAAAAGGGAGAGTTTTTAAGTGACAACAAAATGTCAACTCTGTTCGAGCAATTACAACATTTATTAACATCCACCCCAATATTGAAAGTAGCTGATCCATAAAAGGACTTTAGGTCTGTAGGGATGCCTTGTGAGTAAGGAGTTGAAGGAGTTCTGATGTAGGATGGTAAAGTGGTGGCTTATGAGTAAAGAAAGCTCAAAGAGCATGAGCAACGATATTCAACTTACGATCTAGAGCTTACTGCAGTATTGCGTGCATTAAAGGTATGGCACCATTACTTGTTGGGAAAGAAATTCATACTTATTAAAGACCATAATAGTCTAACTAATTTCTTTAAGCATCCCAATTTAAATGTGCACCAAGCTGAGTGGACAACATTAGTGAGTGAGTTTGACTTTGATATAAAACACCTTAAAGGCAAGGAACACCAAGTAGCTAATTCTTTAAGAAGAAAGGTTCAATGTGTGTATGAAATTCAATATCCTCATGTGGAGTTTGATGTGACCTAACATGTCAAGGAAACCGCCCTTAAGGATCATAAATATAAATTCTTATGGAAACAAACTATGCAAATGCAGGATTTAGGGAAACCAAATGAGTATGGCATTGATGATAGGGAAATGTTGAATTTTAAAGGAAGGGTGTATGTCCCCAATTAGGTAATCTTCAAACAAATGTTGTTAGATGAGTTTCACTGCAATCCTTATGCTTCTCACCCAAGTTATCATAATCTATTCTCTCAATCAAGAAAAAATATTTTTAGCCAGGAATGAGGAAGGACATCATGTTGTACTTGGCAAAATGTTTAGAGTGCCAACAGGTTAAATATGAGCATCAACACCCCATTGGACTACTCCAACGACTCCCTATACCTGAGTGGAAGTGCGAAATAATTACATTGGACTTCATCACTGAACTTCCAAGAACTTGAAAGCAACATGACTCCATCATGGTGGTGGTGGACAAGTTGAGAAAATTTTCTCATTTTATTCCTATTAAGTCAACCTATAAATCCTTTCAAATAGCACACATCTTTATGAGGGAAATGTTTCGATTGCATGGTATGTCTAAAGTAGTAATATCAGATAGAGATGTAAATTTTATATCTGCATTCTGGAAAGCTCTTTTTATAGGGATAGGTACTCAGATCCAATTTAGCAATGATTATCATCCTCAAATGGATGGGAAAATGGAGCAGGTTAATCAAGTGCTAGAAGACGTGTTACTAATGTATGTCATTCAACATCCAACCAAATGGGAGGATTACCTACATTTGGTTAAATTTAAATATAACAATAACTACCATGAATCTTTAAAAATGATCCCCTATGAAGTGTTGTATGGAAGGACTTGGAGGACTTCCACTTGTTGCATAGCCCAGAAGATAAGATGATCCTAGGACATGAAATGTTAGCAGAAATGGAACAATAAGTGAAAAAAGTCTCAGAGAACTTGAAAGCATCTCGAGATAGAAAAAACATTATGCAGAAAGAAAGAGAAGGTTCAAAGAATACCAAGTTGGGGATCATGTTTATGTCTAATAAAACCCAAGAAAAGAACCTTGTAGTGGGGTAATTGTGCTCAATTGGCACCCAGCTACTGTGGCCCTTTCCAAGTTTTGGAAAGGGTAGGACTAGTAGGTCATTGCCTTCTTCCTCATCACCTAAAAGTACATAATGTGTTTCATGTATCACTATTAAAGAAATATGTGTATGAGCCTAGGTACATTATTAATTGGCAATATGTGTAAGTATGTATGAATTTGAGTTATATTTTTACCCACCTAGAATGAATAACTAATGGTGATAATGGTGTTTTGACAAGTCTAAGGAGACCGGGAATTTTTGGGAGAACCCCTACATATTCTTGATCCGAGAGAAGAAACATTGTGGAAGTGAGTTATCACCCAATATAAAGTGTAGTGGAAGCACTTTAGCCGAGAAGAAGCTACTTGGGAAGATGAAAATCTATTGAGACAAGCTTATCCTACTATGTTTCATGGGCTAACAATAGACACCAAGGACAGTTTTTTGCCTAGGGGGAACATCTAACACCTACCTTTATCTTGTTGGTAAATGGGAATGTGGAAAGTCCAATAACATTTTAGATGGATATTTAAATGGTAATATATATATATATATAATGAAATTTTAGAATTCAAGAAGGGAGACTAGAAACGGATTCCAACCTCCAGGCAATTAGGAACAATTAAGACAATTACACATTTCTTTCGAGGAGATAAAAAGAGATCTCATTGGAAAGAAATGGGTTCAATCAGTTTTTGGAAAAGAAGTGAACTTAAGCCAGTGCTAACCTCCTTACGAAAAGGCATTGGAGGCTAGAAGAGTGGACTATAATCCTCAGGTTTGTTTCATGATTCAAGAACAAAGAATACTTTTACCTATTGTTCTGGAGTGGAAGCTTCTAGGGTAGAAAAGAACTTCATTGCCCTTCTTGTAGTTGGGTGGAGAAGGTCTCACCCTATTGAATTAGAGGAATTTCAATGAAAAGATGGGTATTTTAGATTGTTTTAAGTTTGTACCTTTTGCATGGAAGAGTGTCTGTTAATACTATGGTTAAAAACATGAAAGTAAAATCTAGAATTTATATTTTACCTATGATATAGATCAATGAATAAATGATGAATGTATAAAGATATGTCATAAACTTCTTTTTCTGCGAATAGGTAGTTCAAGTGCAATTTGTATTGCTGGTGTGAACACCACTACAAAGGATAAGATGTAACTGAATAATTGGAACTAATAACCCTCCAGGCACATAGAACTATGAAATGGAGTATGATAGTAAAGTTTGGAGCAGAAATAGTAGAACCTCTAAAGGATATTATAGGAAAACTTGAACTCATTGAATCAGAATAAGTTAAGTAGAAGAGGGTTTTATATATGGTTAAAGGAAGATAGTATAATTATAATTACTAACTGAGTCCAAAGATACGTAGTTTTGTTGTTTCTTGAGAGTTCCAAGTTTAAATTTAACAAAAGTATAATCACAAAGAATAATGGCGAAGGGGTTAAGACAGAGCTGCTCACTTTGCAACGACTTAGTTGAGTCCCCCATGCAACTATGCAGTTCATTTATTAAGGAGTTCCATTAAGGACCTTAAAGCTATTAAGGAAACTTACATTGAAATGTTGGAGTAGAGTAGGCAAAACCACTAGATACTTTATTATTATATAGTAATAACAAAATGTACAATATTTATAGTAATGCATAACAATAACAATAATGTACAGTAATGTAAAGTGACAACAATAGTATACATTAACAACAATATAGGCAGAATATTAAAGGGAACTAGTTCATAGACCAGTAAAGGCAGAAAGAACATGTCTAAGCTTTTCATGTACAAAGATAAGCTATTACTAACAGTGTCGTTGAAAATAAAGTGAAAGAAACTCATGGAATCTAAGACCATAAATAATACTAAGTAAAACCAAAACTTTGTACCTGAGTTCTTTAATAGTGAGCTATATTATTAAGGTAATTTTGCCTTAAACCATAACCATGTATGAGATCTTGGGGCAAAGAAACAAAAAGTTTTAAGATAAAAATGCAAGACACAGCAACTTGTAACCATAAGATGGGCCGAGACCCAAATCTTGTAACCATAGGAGGAGTTCAGACCGAAATTCTTATAACAAGTTCAATTTTAATAGCTTCGGCATCAACAATCGTTCAATTTGAGACCTCAACCGTCAATTACGAGTAAACAAACATTTTTTTAACTTGAGACCCTAATTCTTGTAACCCATGAAGCAATAAACAGGTCTTGATGGTATCAAAAGCCAACTTGGAAGTGTAATTGTCCAGGGTGTCATCGTGCTTTTTGAACCGATTCTCGAAGGGTGTGGTTGTAGCCTCTGAAGAAACCTGTGCAGTGACAAAAGACCCGAGTTACGGTTCCTAAGATTAACCTATGAAAATAAACAAAAGAAATTGATAATTATATGAAGATTTTAGCAACCCTCTTTGTACAGGAGTCAACCTCAACGTGAGGTGGTGAATTCCGATTTGTAAGTTGTCATCGAAATTAATTTTACACTCTACATGTTGGAAGAAGTTAACAACTGACAACATATTCAGCCTAGTGTGAGCTCTACAAATCTAGATGGCTTGAATGGCGGGATGCCATAAGGGTAGCAATCATTTCTGACCCTGTCTCCACAAAGAAACCTGGTGAGATTTAGTGGAGGTTAAACTGAAAATAGAGAAACGAGCTACTGTGAAGTAACTTACACTTCATTTGACCAGTGAATTAATCCCTGAGGACCTGCAAACGATTGCCAAGAGTCTACCAGATGCATAGCCGCAACCTTGTGGCGATAATGAAGAAAATGGGTTGGGTCACCCTTGAAGTAGATACTCTAAATCTCACACAATAGACAAGAGTCGTTGGATGAACCCGGGAAAGATCTAGCGTGGTGAGTATTCCATATGTCAAGCTGGGTACATGCACCATTGGGGAACAACCCTAGAAACATTAAGAAACGTCAAAAGTATCAATGGTAGGTAAGGTAGTTTGTGTTGTGTTGGGACCACAAACTTTAATCCAACCCAAACCATAGTTACTAGATATAAATTATGGCAATGTAAATTAAAAGGGTTAACTCATGTCACCACGTTTAAGTTGACAAGTTTAAGCCGATGTATATAATGTCATGGCTATATATATATATTATGGTTTTTTTCATATGTGGTAAATTGCATAAACATTAAGTGAGCATGTTACACTAGTACTAGCTCTATTGGCACATTGAATGTGTTCACTTTCATTTTGATTTCATATTTTGGTGCTTCTTCGCAAGGAATCCAATTTTTATATAAAATTAAAGTTTTTATTGAAACCCTAGCACTCCTATATTTGCACATTGATTTTGATGTGGCACCTTATTTTGTCTACTTTTGAGATTGATACAAATTTGGAAGTATTCGACATTATTTACCTTGTGGTACAACTTTGAATATATAATGTCAAACCTTTCTTTAGTATTTACTTCTTTAAGATTTTATTTTAGATCTTGTTTATGAAAGATAAATATCAAAAAATATTATTTTTTAAAATGATCCACTTTAAAATTCTCTCGAATATTAATATCTTTTTCTTTATCTTCAATTAATTTAATATTTTTTAAATCATAATAATTAAGTTGAAAGACTAACTGTGCAATATATACTCTCATTTTTCTCATAAAAATACCCCATGCCCAAGTTCTATAACTATTTTTTTTAAATACTTAAAAATATCAAAAGCAATTTGAAAAATACTTGATATTACTCAACTTATCATCAGAATTCAATTACAATTAAAATTAAAAAAATAAAGCTAAAGAATCTTCTCATCAAAAAATTGTTTAGCAAGAATCACAATAGCATTTTTCCAATTACATAGATGGTTATAGCATGTACATATTACTTTATTAATTATTAATATAATATCATTTAAAATTCCAGGAAAAGAAGAAGATTTCACATTTTACTGGTTCATATTAATATTGATAGTTAATAATATAGCATAATTAATATGAATTTTAAAATAGTTTCAACTTAAAATACTTTTAAGTTGAATTGAGTGAACTCATGTATTCCTTCCCTTCAAAGCCATTTGAAATTAGATATTAAATAATGTGTGTCTATGGGTTTGAGTTCATGCCTTCCCATTTCAATTTAAATATCAAATGCCATGAGTCTCTGTTACTTACAGCTAGATGATAATAACAGAATACCCTAAAGACGTGACGTTTAAACCACCTCATATTACACCCACTTTCCTTTCCGACAATGCAAGTGGACAACACAATAAACTGTTTTTTATTAATGCTTAATGATATTATTAAAAATTAAATTAATATTTAAAAATCAATCTTAACTTATGATTAAACGACAATGGTTCGTCTAATTAATAATTCAATAAAGCTACAATATTTATAATAAGTAAATATTAATTAAATTAATGTTAATATTAATATTATAATTAACATTAATGTTATTAAATTAAATATATAAATATATTAAATTAGTGTTATTATAGTTTGAGTGGGTTTAATGGTTAA
>APFE030105714.1:0-46036 GCA_000404065.3 Pinus taeda | reverse complement strand
TTTAATTTGACTTGTATTTTTTCATTTCTTTTTCTATGGTTTCTTTTAAGATGAAAAAATAATTAAAAAGTATTTTCCAAATAATTTTTTTCTAGTTTTCATACTTTTAATTTGACTTATATATTCTTTTGTCTTTTTTTCCAATTTTTTCCTCTATTTTCGATCCCAATTATATCAATGAAAAGTGTTTGTTCTTGTTTACACATAACTTTTATAATTAATAGCTATTATGATAATTAGTTATTAGTTTTTAGAATCTTGTGAGCATTTCTTTCCTAACTTTATTAAGAAAGTTTTATTGATGTATAGTTACTCATTTTTTAGGGGCTCGAGCAATTTTTTCCTAACTTTGTTGAATTTGTTTTATTTAAGCATAGTTTTTATTTTCACATAGTTGTTGAAATTGATCTTATAACAAGAAATTGAATTCAAGAAATTAATCTTCTTGAATTCTTTTATTTTATTTTATTTGACTGTGTCTATGTTCTAGCAGGTCAAAAGATTTTAAACTCCATCTCTTCTTTTAGGTCAAAGGATTTTAAAATCCTGCTGGGTTCTCGCATGTCAAAGGATTTGAAACTTCAACTTGGTCCTCACAGGTCAAAGGATTTGAAACTCCGGGTGAGATATTATGAGGATCCCACTTTGAAGTTCCATATTATGTTTCGAGTAGTTGGACATTGTTAGGTATTTATTAGGAGGTTAGTCTTCAATTTATTTGTTAAATTTGCTTTATCTTCTTTCCTCAAATGAAACACAGAAGATTGGTCTCAGTTACCATGCAAAAAGTTAATGTGTGAATTTTGTTAAAGAGGTTTAATCTACTGCAACTTTCTTCCTGGTTTTATTTAAAGTGATTGTCAAATCCAATCAATTTAGTACTAAATCAAAAATCATAGATAAACTTATAATATCTAAAAAAAAAATTGAAATGAGGTAGTGCACTCAACAAAAAGCAACATTTTAGCACAACATTTTCACTTTCAATTCTATTTTTTATGAAAGCTTTAATTGATCATCTCACAACAGTTCATACTCCAATTAGCTATATTTAAACTAAGCGGCAGGCCAAGTGCTAGCTACGTAACACTTATTTAATTTTTGTTTTGAGAGAACCTTATATCTTTAAAGGTATCTTCTTACCTTATGTGTTATTTGAATTTTACAATGTTTACAGATTAATTTAAAAAGTTTTACTTTTATTTGATCTCATCTTGTAACCCTTTAGCTAGCATAGATCCATCTTAAATACGGATCTAACATGAGTTGAGAGGGATCCAATTTCTTCACGTGCAATCATTCCAACCCTAATCCTCTTTGGTTAGACGAATACCTTACTCTAGCTATCCGGTACAAAAGGAGTTCTGAATACCTCAGAGAGAATTTGTTTGGGTCGGAGCTAGTCACGCTTTGTAGTGCTCAGGATCTCATTATTTGCAACAGTCTAAAGAAGTGACACAATTCTAGCTAGATGACCTGCATCCATGGGCTTGGTAGTAGCGTGGTAGACTATGTTATTTGCGATCTCCCTTTATACAACGAAATAATATATTTTGACATCTTAAACGACCACGAGCTTGACTCTAATCATAGGCCTTTACTTATAACTCTCAATTTTGTCATGCATAGAGATCCCATAGAAGATAATCCTTATAGCCAAAAGCACTTAATCTTTGATAGAAATAAAAATGATCGCTTTCAAAATGAATTAAAAAATAATTTGCTTCCTTTATCTAGTATAGACAACATAGAAGACCTCTATCATAATTTTACTATGACCCTCTCATATTATGTTAACAAGTTCCCAATTGAAGTTTCAAGTAATACAAGAAATAGAAAACCCAACCAATTGTATGACAAAGATTGTAAAAGTGTGAGGAGAGAAATTAAGGAAGTTGTTGATGAATCTCTTAAAATTGGCAAGATAAAAATATACAAATCCCTAACTAAAAGGAAAACATGCATATATTCGTAAATGAAAAGAGAATATATTACACCTCTCTAAGGTAGCTCCTAAGAAATTATGGTGGCAGATTCTAACTAGGAAAACTAAATATAATAATAAAATTGCTTTACACAACTAGAATTCCAATTTTAAGAAGCTTTATGAATCTCCAAATGTCATGCATAACTTTGAAATCCTACTCACAACGAAAGAAGTTTTCTCATTAGAGACATTTATTTTGGGGTTAAACACCTACCAAATGGGAAAGCTAAGGACATTAAAGGTTACCAGGCGGAAATCTTAAAAATTGGAGGTCCTGTCCTCATCCCCCACATCCACAATATTTTCAATCAACCGGTCAAGCAAGGGTTCCATAAACCATGGACTCAGAGTCTCATTATCCCTATTTTTAAAAGTGGGGATACAAATAACCCCTCTAATTATCGGACAATTATTATCAACCCTCTCTTAGCCAAGTTATATGGTATTATTTTGGAAAATAAATTGAGCATATGGCTTGAAGGTGAAGGTAAGTAGGTTTTAGAAGGCAGGACTCAACAACAGACCACCTCATTACGCTTAGGATCATTGTGGAGGAATGTCACAATGATAAATCCATTCTTTTTTGTTTCTTTGTGGACTTTAGAAAGGCTTTTGATACGGTTCCTAGAAACAACCCATGGAATAGATTAGAATAGCTAAAGGTTCCTTTCGAGTTTAGAGTTGCCGCTATAAGATTATACAAGAATGTAATTGCCAAGTTAAAGAGCATTGAGGGGTGGTCAAAAGATATTAAGTGTAATATCGAAGTTAAACAAGGTTTCCCACTCTCCCCTACCCTATTTGGAATTTACATCGACAAGCTAGAAGGTTGTTTAGAGGAAGCAAGTTGTGTTGGCATGATCTTAGCTGGGATAGTCATCATCCTTCTTCTCTATGCTAGCGATATTGTTCTTCTCACAAGTTGCCCATCTGATCTTGATAAGCAACCTAGACTTCTTAAGGATTTCTGCTCTACCATGGGTATGACTGTTAACATTGGCAAAACAAAAGTTGTGATTATCAAATCCAAGAAGGACACTTACTCTAATTTTATGTATAACAATAGTAACTTGGAGGAAGTGTCTTCTTACAAGTACCTAGGAATTCATATTCGTCACAAGCTCAATTGGAACTATAGCATTGCGAAAAGGATTAATGAGGGGTGGAAAGCTTATTTTGGTCTTGAAAATAATTATAAAACGACAAACCTCGTAATGTGGGATATAAAGAAGTTCCTCTTTGAAACTTTAGTCACTCCTGTTATCTTATATGGATGTGAGCTTTAGGGTTGCAACATCTCTAGAGAATCCTCGAGAAAGATTGAGCAAATCTAGAAGAGTTTTATAACGTATAACCTCAAAATTAAAAGCAATAAACCCTATCCTATTCTCCTTATAGAAGTGGGTCTTTCCCCTATCGAGAGCCTAGCTATGACTAGGCTTTTGTTGTACAAGCACAAACTCAATAACATAGGAGACCATAGACTTCCTAAGCTAGCTTTAAATTCTAGCCAAAACCACCTAAAGCTCAAACAAGGTTGGTATAAAGACACGAGAGCCTAGTTAAACCATTAGGAGATCGATGAGAATGTTGCATTGCAAAACATTAATAACATAAAAAATATTGTTACTTCTAAGTTCAAAGAAAAATGTGGTGTGAGAAAGATTTAACGGCTAAAAGAAAATTAAGATATTATAAGGAGGTCTTCAACCCCACCCTAGAAGATGAAAAGTATCTCTCTGTTTTAACTAGCTCAAAGAAGAAAAATAATATAGCCATGATTAGAACGAACTCTCATGAGCTCCATAGTGAAACAGCTCATTGGGCAGTTCCTAAAACACCATGGATGGAAAGGATATGCCATCTATGTGAGAATATGAACATCAAGGATGAAAATCACTTCCTCTTAGAGTGCCCCGCGTACAACCACGTTAGAACTCAGTTTCATAATATTTGTTGCAATATTGACCTTCCTATCCTTTTACGATGTCAAAATTATAGTGAGATTGGGAGGCTTCTCTCCAAGCTTTTTGAGCATATGAATAAAATCTTAAATCAAACTAAATAATTCATTTCTTTAGGTTTGATAGACCAAAGTTTGGTCTCAGTGGACATCATCATTATATCTATATCTATATATATATATATAATATATATATATATTATGTTATATATAAATATATATCTAATTATTATATATATATATATTATAATATAATATATATATTATATATATATTTTAGAATGGACAAGGTTACACATTATACTGGGTTTGTAGAATTGAGCCGTCTCGACTCATAAATATTTTCAGTTAATTATTTTATTTTTATTTTTAATTTTTTAATTCAATTTTTATCAATAATTTATATTTTTTAATATATTTTTAATAATATTTTATATTATTTGGAATTCATTTCAATAATTATAGTGTGGCTGGTAGGAATTTTAAACTCTCTGAAATATTCTTAGTAGCAGTCATAAATCAAATGTTGAAATTTATTAGTTATGTTTTTTCTGCCATTTAATTAAATTGATTAATTAAAAAAATATCATATGAACAAGTGTCGTATAAAATGAGTTACAATTTTTTGATCATGTGGTATTAATAAACCATGGCATTGTCACAAATTATATTCAAAAGTTAAGGAATAAGGCTTTCAAAATTTTAATTTGATTATCTGGTGGATGATAGGGATTTAACTTTTTTTCTTTTTCTATATGGTTCAAGAACACCAAGAGCGGTGACTTCTACATCCACAAAATATTTATACCAAGAAAATCTACCCAAAGGGATCACTTCCTATCGAAATCAATAGCAAAGATGCTTATGGGGACTCCACCAATTGAGCTAGTGACTTCTACATCCACAAAATATTTATACCAAGAAAATCTACCCAAAAGGGATCACTTCCTATCGAAATCAATAGAAAAGATGCTTATGGGGGCTCCACCAATTGAGCTAACCCTCGTGGCTAATGATTGGGGTTTAACTTGCACCCAATATTTTAGAATATTCTTAGCAATATACACAATTCAAAGGTTCAAATTTATCTTTAACGCAATTATGTTCTTTTTCCCCTTTTAATTAAATTGATTAATTAATAAACATGTCACATGAAGTGAGTTATAGTTTTTTGAGCATGTGGTATGATATGTATCTTAACAAAGTCTACTTACAAATTAAAAATCTTAATGATAAAGTGAAAGTAAATCTCTATGAATATAATTATGTTCCATGTTTTTTCTCATATATGTTTAACTTCTAATATTAATTCTTTTTATATAATTAATATTAATAATTTAATATTTTAAAATATAAGTTTATAATTTAGTTCGTTTTTTATGTTTTTTTAATTTAATTTTAGTAATTTAAATTGTATTATAAGAGCACTATTTTGATATTTATTATGAACAGTGTCTATCACCATTTACTATCAATTTAATTGATATGTTTGCACTAGTTTTTATGATTTTTTTTTTAATCTTGGAAATGTGAGATGTATCATGAAACACTTATTTTGATGATTATTATGGATTGATTCTTATGAATGTTTATATTTATTATGAATTGGTGTCTATCACCATTTACTATCTATTTAATTTATATGTTTGCACTAGTTTTTATGATTTTTTTAATCTTGGAAATATGAGATGTATCATGAAACACATATTTTGATGATTATCATGGATTGATTCTTATGAATGTTTACCAACCATTTAATTTATATGGTTCAACTAGTAAGTAGGCTAGCTATATTGCAATTTTGTTTTATAAAATTATAAGTATTAAAAAAAAACATAATATGCTAATTACATAAGAATGATTTCAACTGGGAGGCACTCTACAGTCCAATATGGAGAAGATGCTTTATAGTGGTGTTACATAAATGTTGTGTCACTCTTGTATGAATATGTTATAGTGAAGCCTTACATAAATGATGTGTTAGATCTAAAATTAAATTTAAAAATAAAAAATAAAAGATAAAGATAAAAAATAACAGGGCTTCCATATGGGAGATGTTGTTGCCAAGTGTTCTATAAGATGGTGTAATGAAGTGCTATCTCAACTACTACTAATAATAATGATAATAATGCTAATTTAATTAAAAATAATGATAATAAATATAATAAGTACACTAAATTCAATTTCTTTATTGCAAATTTGTTTTTGCAATTTTTCCCCCCAAAACAATTCTTAACATGCAAATTTCATTAAAATAAATTTATATAACAACCATTCATATTCATAACCATGATATTTCAAACTGCATACTTAATTTACAAACTATGATATTAGTGTAAGGTATTGTAATAAAGAATATTTACAGGTTAAGAAATTACATGATTAAGTGATGATGAATCTACAAGGTTAATAATTTTGTTATATGGTTTCTTAAATGTTATATGTTTAATTCCATATATTAATTATTTTTTATAAATAATAATAATAATTTAAAAAAATAAATTCATTAATTATGTGGAAATGCATAGGATTTCCAAAATTTCTAGGCATGTTTATTTTGGAATAGGTTTCCAGAAATTTAATTCAATTATCAATAATTATTAGGTAGATGGTAGGATTTAACCTCCATGAAACATTTTGGAATATTCTTAGTACTATAAAGAAATCAAAGGTTGAGATTTGTCTCCAGGGTAGTTATGTTATTTTTAAAAATAATTACATACGAAATGAAGTGAGTTATGATTTTTTGGGTATGTGGTATTAATAATCCATGTTATTAGCCCATGGTATTGTAAGGTATTGTAAGAGAGCCTACAAGTGAAGATAAACCTCCATAGTAAAGTGAAGATAAATCTCAATGGATAAAAAATTTGTTCAATGCTTTTCCCACATATCTATATATTATATATATATATTATATATATAATATATATATATATAGGGAAAAGGCATTGAACAAATTTTTTTTATCCATTGAGATTTATCTTCACTTTACTCTTTATCTTATTATATATATATATATATATATAAATTTAGTTAGTTTTTATATTTTTTTTTAAATTTTAGCAGTATGAGATGTATTATTAACTGTTTTGATGTTTATTATGGATTGATGTCTATCCATTTAATTTATATGGATGCTCTAAATTTTATGATTTTTTTAATCTTGGCAATGTGAGATGTATCATGACACAAGTATTTTGATGTTTACTTCTATCGAATTTTACCAAACATTTAATTTATATGGTTGTGCTACTAAGCAAATTATATTGCAATTTTGTTCTTGCTAATAAAAAAATAATTTTTTATTTGAGCCTAGAGGCACTCTATGTTATAGTGGAGCATTAAATAAATGATTATTTAGATCTAAAATTAAATTAAAAAATAAAAAATAAAATGTACTCCATTATATGGGAATGTTGTAGTGAAGTGAAATCAAATAATAATAATAATAGTATAAACGACCGTAAATATCAACTCAATTAAAAAAGTAATAATAAATATAATAAGTAGACTAAATTTAGTTTATTGTATTGCATTTTCGAATGTATATTACATTAAAATAAATTTATATAACCATGATTCATATTCATAATTATGAAGATTTAAAATTTCATATTTAAACTGATAAGTCATGGTATTGACTTATAATATTGTAACAAAGTTTATATAAAATTAAGAACCTCCATAATAAATGAAGGTGAATATTCGTGGTTAAGAATTTTGTTACATAAAGTATATATGTTTAACTTATATATTAATTAATTTTGTAATTAATAATAATTGCGCCGAGAAGCATAATCTACAACCTAATATGAAGATTATGTCTGAAAAAATAATAAAAATAAACACAATTTTTAACTTAAGCCTTAAATTATCATTCCCCGAATAAACCTTGAACTTCATGTTGTGTGATTATATTCGGTGAAGTTAACATATATCCTTTTAAAATTAAAAAATAAAACAAATTGAATGAATTTTCAAAAAAATGTATCTATAAAAAAATTAAAAATACAATTTTAATTAATAGTGAGGTGTCAATTCAAGGCTTAATCAAAAGTGATGTTAAGTTAAATTTCATGACTTTTTAAAATCAAATTTTGATTATATTTGTAAGTTAATATATATATGTATGTGGGGGTGGTATGTCCTTTTTATTATCATGAAGTTTAAAGTTTATTTGGGGAGCGATAATTTAAGGCGGAAGAGTTTGCTAAATCTATGATTAATAATGATCTATTTTGTGTTTATTTTTAATTAAATTTTGATAATATCAAAAAGATAGATTTGATCTTCTTGTTAGATTGTTAGATGAGTGATTAAGATGGATGTGTATTGGTGAAGTAGTAAGTGTTTTAATGTTTGTTATGGATTGATGTCTATCACAAAGATCACCTATTTAATTTATATGGATGCATTGGCTTTTATGATTTTTTAAATTTTGGTAATGTGAGATGTATCATGAAACAAGTGTTTTAATATTTATCGTGGATTGATGCATATAGGAATTTACCATCTATTTAATTTATATGACTAGATTAAATGTATTGCAATTTTGTTTTTACTAATAAAATTATACATATTTTATTAGGAAAAAAAATTATAATATACATATTACATTAAAGCAAATTTTTAATTAAGTTGAGAAGCATTCCACAATCTAATATGGAGAAGATATTATAGTGGAGCATGAGATTAATGACTCTTTAAATATAAAATTAAAAGATGTTAGAGTGGAAGTGTTATGTAAATATCCTTAAATCCAAAAAAAAAAAAAAAAAAAAAAAGTCTTCTCCATTATATAATATAGGTTGAAGTGTTAGATAAAATAGTGTAATGAAGTGTTAAATAAAATTAAAAAAAATAATAAAAATAACAACAATATATTAACTCAATATAAAAAGTAATAATAAATATAATTAGTCTAAATTCAATTTGTTATATTGCAATTTTGATTTTATAATTTTTTACTCAAAAAATTCTTAGCATGCACATTATTGTAAAATAAATAAATTTATATAATGATGATTCCTATTCATAACCATGATATTTTAAAACTTCATTATTTAAATTGATAAGTCATGATATTGGCCTATAAAATTGGAAGTTAAGAATCTCCATGGTTAGTTGACGGTGAATTTCTATGGTTAAGTGAAAGTGAATTTCTATGGTTAAGTGAAAGTGAATTCCATGGTTAAGAATTTTGTTGCATAAATTTTTAAATGTATATATGATTAAATCATATGTTAATTTTTTTGTTATTAATAATAATCATAATTTAAATTAAAAGTTGGAGTTGAGCTCAAAGTGGTAGAGGCACATATTTGTGTTTTTGTCCATGGCGGGTTCAAATCTCTGGAGGCATAATATAATAATAATTAAAATTTAATTTACTTAATTACACCGATAGATTTGTCTATTTTTGGAATAGGGCCTTTAGATTTTCTTTTGTTGTGGGGTAAATTTTTATTGCCTTCTAAATGTGAATGTACATTGAAAGAGTAGAGAAGTTAAGGTCAATATTTTACTAGGTAGACCATACCATCTCGAAAATTGCACTATATCTAGAGAGGCTTTAGATATCAAAATAGTCATAAAACTAAAAGAACAAGATGAGTGTTGAAATTCGGGTTGAGTAGGCTAACAAAATAAACTATAAGATCATAATAGAAATAACCATAGTCATAAAAGGAATTAAGCAGAGGGATTTGAATCAGTAGCAACAACCTAAATTAGGAATTCAACTTTTTTGGGTTTCTGTCAGTTGAAGGAGGGATGCCCCAGTGCTGCTCAATATGATCTAAGTGTTGGTCGAGGTCCCTCAACTATTGATGGAGATTTTCCACAGAGTGAAGGATATATTCTTTGTGCTCAAAATGATCCATCAGAATGCGTCCCAAGTAAAAATTCAAGTGTCAATATAGGCCAATGGTGTACATGTATTGGTTGAAGAGACCTCAAGTGTGACCCACATTTGGAACTTAGTCAACTAGCTCAACGGGAATCTCTATGTTAGAGAGTTATTATCACGTTGATGTTCCTTCATATTCCATGTAGGTGAGTTCTTCTTGAATGGGATCAAGGGTGAGAACCTGAAATCTCCCAGTAGTTTTTTTTACGCATTGGTGGGTTTGGGAGTGGCCCTGAGAAACATGTTATGATAATATGTTACACCTCGACAGACATGTGACCGTTGTTTGGGCGTGGGGAAAGCAACAAAATGAGCACATAATCCAAAGGTATAAGGAAAAGGGGGAGAGTAAGAGTCCAAGAAAGAAAGGTCAAGTAAGAAGGAGACAAGAGTATGTGGATAATACCAAAGACAACTCCACAGGTTGTTAGGGTCCAACCATAACCCCCTTATTTATGTAATAGGGTCGAGTCATAGTTATAGTTACTTAGAGAGTCAATAAAGCCTATATTAATAATTGTAAGTGGTTGACCCGCATTTAAAGAAAGGGACCACAATTAGTTGCAAATGGGCCATGGTATTAGATAGATGGTATTAAGAGAACCATGGTACTGACCCATGGTATCGCATGTATGAATTCTATATAAAGGATAGAGACTCCCCATCGAGGAGCTTCGTGTCTTATTTTGTAATCGAGCTCTTCTCTATTGAAGGTTGTCCCCTCGAAGAGGCAAGTGAACATTGCTTTCATCTCTGAATAATAAAATACATGTTGTTATTTATCATTTTTGTTCTATGTTCTGGGTTGTGTTTCTTCATATATTTGGTATTCTGGCATCTTATCATAGGTCAAGAGCATAACAAGTGGTATTAGAGTGCTTTCTAAGGCCGATGGTATCTCCATTTTTAGTAGATTTTTTTTTTTGGCTAGAGACATGCTTTGATGCCTTTAAACCACAGGATCAGTGTCATTGAGTGCATAAACATGCGGATTTGGGGAGGCATGGACGCAGGAAATACAAGAGGTGGTCACTCTTGTTGGACTCCCTTGTAACCCTTGTGGGTACCCCTTTGAGTAGTAGCACATTAGATAGAACCATGCATGAACTGTCTTCCACGTACCCTCTAGGTATATTGGAAGCCCCCTAAGCTCACCCGAAACCTCGTCGTAGATAAACTGTCAGTCGTCTTACTGCTATAGTACACCAAGAACATCACTTGGGGAGATTACTCGCGCATACGATAGGGTAATCGGGTAGTACAGCTAAGGGTACAGTTGGTCCTCCTTAGTTAGTGCCCTGAAATATTGGGCCGATTACTACTGTTGGACTCTTATGTATATTTCGATCTGTAGCACCTGACACTCCTTGAGACCATAGTTCCCTCGTCTCTCTGAAGATCGCCCATTATCTTCTTTGCCAGATCAGATCTAGCAGTTGGTTCTATGTCGCCTCTGCAACAATCCGATCCACCAGTTCAGGGTCTACCACCACAGTATTATTCAGATCTAGTAGCTAGGGTTCTATCGCCACCGCAGTCCAACTCACATTCAACAATTGAGGGTTTCGTCGACAGATCTGACCATTTGTGTAGGGAGGCTTGTGGCTCCTATACCATGGGGTGATTCTCGCAAGAAATTGGCCACTACAGTATTCATAAGCGGGGAGTAAAACTCCTTTCGGAGTAACAATAACAAAAAAAACAAAAGCATTCACGGGACGCTTATAAGAGACTTAGCCCATAAGAATAAGGACAATGAGCTGAGCGAGGTGGTACCATTCACTTGTCAGCCTCAATTTTCGGGTGGTCCCAAATTTTTTCAAGGTGACGACAAGTGACTCGGATCTATGTATGGTAGAAACTAGAGCTCAAGCCATGGCCAATGAGAAGATCAAGACCATTGAAAAATATTTGGCTTCTTTAACGGAGCAGATAGAGAAATTAACAACCACACTCATAAGGGGCAAGTCAGTGTTACAATCTTAGGCATATGATTTTAATGAAGACCTTAAAGGAGAATCTAGCCATCATCTTCACTTCCATGGAATCACCAACATTCCCACCCTCGACCACCGAAGTTGGACATGTACAAATTTGATGGCTCTAATCGGGCAATATGGTTAGCACAAATGGACCAATATTTCATTCTGAATAACATTGTAGATGATGAAACTAAACTATGTGTGGGAGGCCTTTACCTGGACCAAGAAAGATGGCAATGGTGGCAGTGGCATCATAAATGCTATCCAAGGAAAATTACTTCGCAGGTGTTCGCAAATCCATTTGTGACCATTTTGACTGTGAATCTAATTTTTGGGGTCTTCTTACTAAGCTCAAACATACAGGCACAATAAACGACTATATTACAGCCTTTGATACATTGACCTTCCACATAACAGGTCTGGGAGATGAATTCAACTTGGAATTTTTTATAAGGGGTCTTAAAGAAGCCATCCAAGCCCACGTCCATATGCAGCACCCATCCACATGGATGGAAGCATTCACAAAGGCTATCAAAGTGGAATGTGCTTTAGTTTCCCAATCACCTCGTCCAAATTTCATAGCCAAGGGACACCCCACCCAGGCTCAGGGCACTACCCAAACACTTAAGGTTCAAAAGGTGTCCCCCGAAGAAATGGATGAAAGGAGAAAGCAAGGATTGTGTTACTACTGTGATGACAAATACTCCTTGGGGCATAAATGCAAGGAACCCAAATTCTTTCAAATTGATGCTACTAATCATAGTTCATCTGAGGAAGCCCCACATTTTGAGGGACCAAAGGAGGAAGATGAGGAAAACCAGTAGGAAAATGACCTCTCATCTATGCCAAAAGAACCAGTTATCTCACTCCATGCTTTGGCAGGCATTTCTTCTCCCCAAACTCTCAAAATCAGAAGTTTTATTAAACATCGCCCTGTAGTAGTATTGATTGATAGTGGCAGCATGCATAACTTTATCCATCAGAGAGTCGTCGAAGCTGTTCATTGTTTTTTCAGAGCAGTCTCTAATTTCCAGGTCCAAATTATTGATGGGGGGACAATGAAATGTGAAGGTCGATGTGAAAATATCAAACTTCAGATGGGAGATTACCACCTAAATACCCACATGTTTGCCATCAACATGGGTGGTTGTGACATTGTCTTGGGTGGTAAATGGCTCCGCACACTAGGCCTAATTGCAATGGATTTCTAGGAGTTATATATGAGCTTTAAGCAGAATGATCACATGCATACCCTCCGTGGACTCCAGGCAGGTACTCCTTCTATCATCAACTTGCATTGAATGGAAAAGTTGTTGAAAAAGGGTCATCATGGAGTTATAACCCAATTTAATTCCATCTAGTCCATCGAGCCCACTACTCTTCATATTCATCCTGAGATGCAACAGGTCCTAAACAACCACCTGCAAGTATTTGAAAAACCTAAAGAGCTTCCACCCTCTAGAGGGGAACATGATCATAGCATCACTTTGGTCCCAGGGGCACAACCACCAAATGTGTGCCCATATAGATACCCTTTCGCCCAAAAGAATGAAATTGAAAAAATCATCAAGGAGCTCCTCGAAGCTAGTGTCGTTCGTCCTAGCATCAGTCCTTATTCATCACCTATGGTCATGGTGCTCAAGAAAGATGGGGAATGGCGCATATGTCCAGACTTCAGGGCCCTCAAAAAGCTCACATTCAAATTTATTTTCCCTATCCCACTTGTTGATGATTTGCTGGATGAACTAAATGGTGCTCAATTCTTTACTAAGATAGATCTTTGCTCAGGCTATCACCAAATATGCATTAAAGAAGTAGACATTCCCAAGACTACTTTCGAAACTCATGAAGGCCATTATGAATTCTTGGTCATGCCATTTGGTCTCTGTAATGCCCCATCCACTTTTCAGAGCCTCATGAAGCACTTGCTCAAACCATATCTTAGAAAATTTGTCCTCGTTTTCTTTGATGATATTCTCATCTACAACCTCACATGGGAAAAACATCTTCAGCATGTAGACTTTCTCTTGCAACTGCTCCGGAAGCATAAATTATTTATCAAATTGTCAAAGTTATCATTTGGCATGGAAGAAGTTGAGTATTTTGGCCATATTGTGGGGCGTGAAGGTGCCAGGGTGGATCCCAAAAAGATCCAAGAAATGCAAGATTGGCCCCAACCAAATACCTTGAAGAGTTTGAGAGTATTCTTGATTCTCACTGGCTACTATCGCAAATTTGTTCACAATTATGGTTGCATTGCTAGACCCCTCACTCACCTTCTCAAGAAAAATTCATTCCTTTGGACTGATGAAGCAAAACAGATGCCTATGCCTCTCAAATAGGTCATGTTCTCCACTCCCATATTGGCATTACTGACTTCACAAAATATTTTGTGATTCAATGTGATGCTTCAGGTACAGGTATTGGGGTTGTCGTAATGCAGGAAGGTTGAACCTTGGCTTTCACCAGCCAACAAATAAGTGGAAAACATCTAGGACAATCTACCTATGAGAAGGAGATGATGCCCATCTTACATGCAGTAGATACCTGGCGACCATACTTGTTGGGGCGAAATTTCCAAATCCGCACAAACCATCAAAGTCTCAAATATTTTTTGGAGCAACGACTATCCTCGCCACAACAAAATAAATGGCTAGAAAAAATGTTGGGATATGATTATGAGATAATTTACAAGAAATGGCGTGAAAATGTAGTAACAGATTCTTTATCATGCCAATTTGAGGAGAAAAACACCCTACTTGCAATCTCTTTTCCCATTCCAAATTGGATTGAAGAGGCTGGCAAGGAATGGTTTTCACATCCTTCTCTCTCCCAACTCATTAATAACTTGGGGGAAGATCCTAATTCCACAGTGGGCTACTCTTGGAAGGATGAGATTCTTCGCTACAAGGATAAAGTAGTGATATCACCGACATCCACCCTCAAAACGCGCATTTTGGAAGAGTTGCACTCATCTCCCACTGTGGGCCATGTAGGCTTTCAGAAGACTTATGCTCGCACTCGTCATTCATTCTTTTCGACAAGCATGAAAACTGACACTCTTACTTTTTTAGTTGAATGTGATGTGTGTCAACACCACAAAGGAGAAACAGACAAGTCCCTAGGCACTTTACAACCATTACCCATCCCTGCCTCAATCTAGATGGATGTTTCTATGGATTTCATCACTGGTCTTCCGAAGTTAGGCAACAAGTTAGTCATCATGGTGGTTGTGGACAAACTTTCTAAGTATGCTCATTTTTGTGCCCTACCCTGCCCATTTACCCCCACTTTGGTGGGTCAATCATTAATGGACCATATCTTCAAACTGCATGGCATGCCCACTTCCATTGTGTCTGATCGTGACCCGATCTTCACTAGTAACTTTTGGCAAGAACTTTTCAAGCTACAAGGCATCCAAATCCAACTAAGTACTTCATATCATCCCCAAAATGATGGTCAAACTAAAGCAATCAACAAATGTTTGGAGACCTACCTTAGGTGCTTCACTTCAGAAAAGAAACATCAATGGGTACAGTGGTTACCTCTAGCTGAATGGTGGTAAAATACTAACTATCATGCTGCCACCAAGATGACTCCATATGAAGCAGTTTATGGTCAACTTCCCCCTTCACCTACTTCTTATATCCCTAGATGCCCTAAGGTGCAAGCAGTGGATCAACTCCTACAGAATCGTGCAACCATGCTAGCCCATCTCAAAGATAATCTCCATCAAACTCAGAATCGCATGAAGCAACTGGAAAATCAACATCGTTCAGATCGCACATTTCAAGAAGGGGATGAGGTATTCTTAAGGCTACAACCATACAAGCAAACATCACTCAAAGACAAGGGCCATCAGAAATTATCTCCAAAATTCTATGGACCTTATCAAATACTTCAAGCCTACAAGCTAGCCTTGCCACTCATTGCAAAAATCCATCACATCTTCAATGTATCATGCCTCAAGAAAGTTGTGGGGAACAATTGCAAAATTCAAACCAGTCTACCTAAATTGGATGAAGAAGGTTCAATCTAGCTCCAACCTAAATAGGTCCTTCACACGCGAGAATGACATATGTGCGGCCACACGATCAAGGAAGTCCTCGTCAAGTTGAAAGACACCTCTCCAGAAGATGTGACCTGGGAACTAGCCACTATGCTTTAGTAGTTTCCGCAGCTTCAGCCTTGAGGACAAGGTTGTTTTCATGGGGGAGGGCATGTTAGGGTCCAACCCTAACCCCCTCATTTGTGTAATAGGGTCAAGTCATAGTTATAGTTTAGTTAAAGAGTTAATAAAGCCCATATAAATAATTGTAAGTGGTTGACCCACATTTAAAGAAAGGGACCATAATTAGTTGCAAAAGGGCCATGGTATTAGATAGATGGTATTAAGAGAACCATGGTACTGACTCATGGTATTACATGTATGAATCCTATATAAAGGATAGAGACTCCCCTTTGAGGAGCGTCGTGTCTTAATTTGTAATCGAGCTCTGCTCTATTGGAGGTTTCCCCCTCGAAGAGGAAAGTGAACATTGCTTTCATCTATGAATAATAAAATACATGTTGTTATTTCTCATTTTTATTTATTTTTTATTTTATTTTATTTTATTAATATTATATATATAATATATTTTTTTTTTTTTTTTTTAATTTTTTTTTTTTTTTTTTAATTAATTTATTATTTTATTTTTTTATATTATTATAATTATATATTATATATATATTGTTTCTGGGTTGTTTTTCTTCGTATATTTTGTATTTTGCATCTTCTCACAAGTCAAGAGCATAGTACAGGTAAAAGAGTAGGGTGGTGTAAATCCACAAAGGATGTATTAGAAAGCATAATATTCCTGAGTCGGTTATCCCCCTTTTATTTATTTTTATTTTTAATTAATATAAAATAAAGTACATTGTGACTTATCAGTTCAACCGCTTCAAGTGCGTTGGGGATCTTCTAGGTTTTCAATTTCTCTTTTACATTCATTTGCACATCTTGTCATATAATAATAATAATTCACTATTTAAATAAAACATTGTTAATGAAATTAAATTAACATATTTTATTGTATAATTTAATAATTATGGTATTAATTAATTAATTAATTTTCCATATACTTAGACATTTTATACGATCAAACTGGAATGTGTACTAGTGCAATGCATGTGATGCATGTGTATGTAGCTATCATACACATGTTGCATATGCATGATAATAATTATATTCCATTTGTAACTTGATATGGGTCATTGCGCTTCCACACAAGTTTAACTGTCTAGATGTGAGGTAATCGTCCAAAAGGGCCTTTAACCTCAGCAATTACTCAATTAAAGGAATAATTAAAGTTATTGATTTTTATAAGAAAAAGTGAGTTAATGTAATAAAATACAAGGGTTATTTTCATTACTGAATTATATGAATTTGAACCATTAATCTCAAGTGAAGTTGAAGTCTAATCTCAACTATTAATCGCTTTGGATATTAGGGATGTGGATTTAGTCAATAACTTAAATTTATAAAAAGGCTAGGTGAAGGGAGAAGACACGTCAAGTGAGCAACAGATAGTGAGATAATGCGATCTTAGTGAATGGGTGGAGAAATACATTCATCCAATTGTGAAAACACTAGAAGAAAAACATGGGGTAACAAGGGAGAAGGTTCTAGCAACCAACAAGATCAAAGGATAGGTTTTCAAGGTTTGATTAGCTAGAAAATTTTCAGCTTTTTGTTCTTTGTATTTTTCCTCGTAGGACCATTTTCCTAATAAGGGATTCCTTGTATGTTGAAGATAATTTATCTATGTTGCATGGCGACTCATCCCTCCAAAAGAAAAAACCACGTACCTTGCGTCCCCGCGTTCTAGGGACTTTTGGATGTTTATTTTCCAGTGCAATCAAGACTAGTATAGTTTTTTAAAATTTATAACTAGTTCCAATGATACAATTTGTCTTCTTATAGTGTTCCAATCATTAAGAAATTACACATGAAAAGCTTCAACCATTCACTTTCTATAATAAAGCAATCAAGATCACAATAAACAATAAACAAGAGATAATAGACACCAGAAATTAGGCTCATAGTCAGGGGAAAGCCCAACCAATATTTCCTTATGAGAGAGAAAATCCAGTTCATCAATAGTATATCAAAATATTCCAACAAGATTCTAAATTTGACCTCAATAAATACCAAGTCAAACCAATCAACAAAGACAGATAAAATAGTCAACTTCAATCAAAGTCAAGTCTACAACAACAGGGCCGAATTTTGACCTATGGAAGCTCTAAACAAGAGGGCCAAAATTCGGCCAAACTTAGCCAAATCGCCTCCTGTAATTCTCAATAAAATTCCTCAATCAATCATGTGGTCAACCTAATTCAACGAGCCAGAGATAGGGAAGAATTTTAGTTAAATAAAGTTAACAAGTCTCTACAATTGTCGACCTTCTGATATAGTTAAAACTTCAATCAAATAGATGCAAACTAACCCAAGTCAACATTGGTCAATGTAAATAGAAAAAAACTCCTAGACTCCTTCGCATGTGTGGATGAACCTTTTCAAGTTCAAATCATTGTTATGTTTTGATGAGATGGTGTCAAATGAAGTCCAACAAGCCTTTATTTATCTGTGATTTTAGAGGTGGATTTGCTCACATGTGGCGTCAATGTTGAAAATTGTAACTAGGTTCGGTCTTCATTATGATGTAATTGTAATAATGACATTGTATATTCTTTATAAAGAAAGAAAATGAAATTATATTTTATTTTTGGAGTATGGGTTTCATACTCAAAAGCATGTTCTTCATGCTTTTAGGCCCTCTAGGTCTTTCTAGGAAAAATAATAATATTGGTCATGTGTCATGGTCCCATTTCGGCTCATTGATATGAAGGAAAATATTTATTTTATCAATAAAAATTCATGGATAAGCCCAAGACCAAGTCGACCCAAGGAGCAGATCAATTCGGCCTAAAAGGAGGGAATTCGACCCTCAAGAAAGGATAAATAAAGGAGTGCAATTTGACTCATTCGGACACATATCTCAAGCAAGTTTGACTTGAAATAATGAAGGAGAAGAAGATTAGTTGGGAGGACAAAGAAGAGGAGAAAAAGTCATAAATTTGTCAAGTAATTATTTCTCTTACCTCGCTGGGGTTTCTAAAGTTTCCAGTTGCAGGAGGCCAAAATTTTGTAGCAGTTGCAGGGGGGCCAAAATTCTATTGCAGGGGTTGAAGTTGCAGTAGCGATGTAGCAGTATCAAAGTTCTCAAAATTGTCTCAAGGAAGATCTTGTTGGGGGTTGACTTGGGGCTTGGAGGATTTATTGGCTTAGGTCTTTGGGCCTTGGAAGTCTCTTATTTTTTGTAAGCATATTCTAAAGAAGAAGAGAAGCATTTTCCGGGTTTTCCCCTTGGAGGGATTTTTCCTGGCTTGGAGCCTATATCTTGTGTACTTTATCTCTTTTTGATCTTTGTATTTGGTAATTGCTTGATAAACATATTTAAAGAAGTAATAAAATACTAACTAACATCACAAGTAATTATCAATATAAAGAAAATAAGTTATAATCATCAAGTCTCGATAGGTCTCCTGACCCATAGCCTAAGGGAGAGATCATCAATATCATCAAAATGTAAGATACACAACATCCAACACATCCCAAAATCCATAACCATATTCCATTCAGGTCAGTTCCCTACTAACCAATGGGACCAATGAATGAGGCCAAACTAATCATATGCATATGGTACATCTCCCCGACTAATACATAGGTCTCCCAGCCCATAGCATAAGGGAGGAAACTCAAGATAAATCTCCCTAAGAAATCCATAGGTCTCCTGAGCACTGCCTAAGAGAGAGATCACAAAACCGTTTCCTTGACCAAACTGGTCTCTCGTTAATAACCTAAGGGACCATTCTATGCCTCGGAACCAATCTCCTCGACCAAACTCACTAGCCTCCCTATCAATTGAACTAAGGGGGTGACAATCTTCCATACCAATGATAGTTCTCTTGGCCGCAACCTAAGGAAGAGTGGTCATCATAGGATGGTGTACAATCAATGCTCCCTCTCTCTTAGAGGGGTTCTCAACAAATCTAATTTGTTCTATGAAATATGAAAACTTCATCTAGGACAACGGTTTCGTCAAAATATCAACAACCTTCTCATCAATACGGACATATTTGAATAGCATAGCTTCCCTCTCAACAATATTCTGGACATATTGATACTTGATCTCAATGTGCTTCGACATGTCATGACACATCGAGTTCTTAGAAATCTTCACACAACTTTGATTATCAAAATATATAATGGTCAATTCCAGCTCTTGATCAAACAAAACAAGAAACAATTTTCAAAGCCACACAACTTCACAACCAGATGAACGTGTACCTATATACTCAATTTCAGTCGTACTCAGAGCAATAGAAATTTTCTTTCTATAGACCATGATATTGAGGTGCTCTTTCTATCATCAGAGCTACCAACCCAATCAACATTAGTGAATCCATGCAGCTCTCATTCTTCATTAGAAGCATATTTTAGACAATATTCAATGGTACCACGTAAATATCTCTATATATGTTTTTCCATGACCTAGTGCACATGTTGAGGCTCAACCAAAAATTGGCTTAATGTGTTCACGACATAAAAAATATCAGGTCTAGTGTTCACAATATAGTTCAACGAGCCAATCGATTTGTGATACATGGAGGTATCAATCAAATTAGAGTCACAGTCCAAATCTTCTTCAAATTCATCATCATAGGAGTGTCCATGGACTTGTAGTGCATCATGCCAAACCTCTGAAGGATTGTTATAATGTATTTTCCTTAGCCAACAAATATTCCATTGGGATTTTGCCAATTTTCCAATCCCAAATAGAAATGCATGAGACCAAAATCCTTCATTTCAAATTCAGAAACGAACACCCTCTTACACGGGACAATTAGAACTTCAACCCCATCTAGAAACAAATCATCTACATACAACATCAACATTAAGGGCTTGCATTCAACAACTTTGAAGTACAAGTTAGGATCACCATCCCTCTTCTTGAAGCCAACACTTGAAAAATAGCCATCAATACAAGAGTATCATGCATGAGGAGCCTGCTTCAGCCCATACAGGGCTTTCTTCAATTTGTAAACATGTGTTTCTCTATTATGGAACTCAAAAACTTGTGGTTGTTTAATATAAACTTCCTCTTCAATGACTCCATTCAAAAAAGTAGTCTTGATGTCAATTTGATTAAATTTAAACCTACAATAGAAGTAAGATAAATGAAAAATATAATAGAAGCATACTTGGAAAATAGAGAAAATGTGTCATCATAATCCTGTCCCTCTTTATGGGAGAATACTCAGGCCACAAATCTTTCCTTGTACTTCTCGACACTTCCATCAACTACATGCTTGATTTTGTAGATCCATTTTGAAGATACAACAAGCTTCCCTTCAGGTCTTGGCACAATTTCCCAAACATTGTTCTTTATTATAGATTTATACCCTTTGATCATCGCATCTTTCTGAATTTGATGTTCAATTGCTTCCTCATATGTGAATGAATCAAACTCAATGATCTTACACATCATTATTGCATAAACAGAGTACTTCTTCGACTTCTTACTTTCCCTAAAGGTTCCATGAGATGCAACATGTCCTTCAGTTTCCTTCAATGTTATTTTAAGCTAGGTAGGTCTCTTTCTAGTTTCAGGTACAATGACTCTTAGAGATTCAACAAGTTCATGATCATTATATTTTTCATGAGGATCTTGATCCATCGGTTCAGGTTCTTTAGAATTTGATTCTACATTCTTCACAACCACGTACATCTCATCATCAAAGTCCAAGTGTGAACCCTTGGACTTCTAGAAAGAAAAATCCTCATCAAATATAACATCCCTACATGTTTCAATAAAATGTTTTCCTAGAACATATACCCTAAAGGCCTTTGAATTTTTAATGTAGCCAAAAAACGTTCCTTTCTTCTCAGAAGGTTCCAACTTCATTCTTTTCTCCTTTGGCACATGAACATAAACAAGACAACCAATCTTAAATTCTCAACATTTGTTTTCTCACTTGTGAAGACTTCTTCAAGAGTCTTATAGTCCAATATTTGATGCATGCATCTATTTTGAACATAAACAATTGTTATTGCACATTCTCCCCAAAGAAACATAGGCATTTCTTGATCATGAAGCATGGCCTTGGAAGCTTTCATAATAGTCCTATTCTTTCTTTCAACAATTCCATTTTGTTGAGGATAGTAGGGAAATTTTAGCTCCCTTTTGATTCTAGAATCCTTGCAAAAAGCAATTAATTCCTTGGAAACATATTCTCCTCCACTGTCAGACCTCAAAGTCTTGATCCTTCTTCATGTAGCATTCTCAACATGTGCTTTGAATTATCGAAACTTTTCAAATACTTGATCCTTGGAGTTTAGAAGATAAATCCATGTTTTGCTAGAGTAATCATCAATGAAAGAGACATAACATGGATTTCCACTCAAGGTCTTGTCTGACATATACCCACAAACATCAGAGTGCACAAGATCCAAGATTCCTTTGAATCTACTATCACTATTAATACATCTTTCTTTAACATTCTTTCCAAGGGCACATCCCTCACAAACTCCATCATGCTCAACTTTGATTTATGGTACACCTTAACAAAATATTTCATTCTAGATAATGCTTTATAATGAACATGAGCATACCTTTGATTCCATAGCTCACAAAGAACAATGATGTTGTGTAGCAAGGCTTGAATTGAATGTCCAAGGAGACGATATAGGCCTCCAATTCACACACCAATGACTTTGATTGATTCAAAAGAGGAATCATTCTTTCATATTAGAACTTGTCCATCAACGCAAATAACTATATACCCTTTGTCTTCAAGAGATGAAATAGACAACAAGATTTTCTTCAAAACATGAACATATAAAACATTGTTAATTGATACATTACCTTTTGATTCCAATTGGAAGGTTGACGAACCAATGCCCTTGACTTCATATTTTCCATTATCTCCAAGCTCAACCCTTTGAGAAATATTCTTTTCAACCAATTTAGAGAGATGATCACGACTCTCAGTTATATGCATAGAGGCACTATTGTCCACCAACCATATTTCATCATGACCTATAATAAAACCTGTAAAAGAAAAAGAAAATGAGTATTCGTCATCACAATCATTCTTTCTAGGCCTCCTCTTATGAGATGATTCATTTATATCAGCAATAGAAGCATGATGCTTCCCTTTCCTTTTCCGATCACCATTCTTTTGATAGTCGTCCCTTCGATTTCTTTGATGACATTGATCTTAATAGTGACCATAAGCTTGGCAACGATAGCATTGTACATTTGTCAAATCTCTTCTATCTCTTGTATTTGGAGAGGGAGGAGGAGGTCCTCTTTTCTGGAGCAGGTTCCTTCTTGGGGCATGTCTTGAATTTGGTCTTCTACTAGAACTTCTTTGAAATATTCCAAAATTAGGTCTTCTTCTATTACTCATAGAATGAGTTGTGAAATCTTCTTCACTTGGATCTACAATCTAACCTCTAGAAAGGAGTCTTGATTCTTCTTATGTGTAGGCATCCCACAAATTATCAAATGAAGATGCATTTTCCCTTCCACATATGCTTGACGTAAAAGGATCCCATGATCTAAGAAAACCACTTAAAGCCACAACTACCAATTCTTTGTCGAATACTTCTTCACCAATGACGTTGAGTCGATCTCTTATTTGAGAAATTGAAACAAAGTATGATGTTGTTGGGTCTTGAAAATGTCATTCATTTCCATTACACTTTATTATGTCCATTATATCACCTCCATTTCACTACTATGTCACTACATTCATCCCACTTTCATTATCCTTGGGCCACATTTATGTTTTTCCAAACTTTATTAATTCTTAACCTTTTAAAGTGAAATTGTGGTTAAAAATTAGAAAATAATGTGCATATGCTTATACCTAACAAGTGGGTTGAGATTGTTGACATGTGTAGGTCAAAAGGAGGCTTCTAGAAGACCCTTATGTGGCACTCTAAGGCCAAATTCGAATTTTTGAGTGGAAAGAATCATGGGATCATGATGATATGTGTCACATCTTCTAATTGTATTGAAACTCTAAGAAGACATGTGTCTTATCAGTTCCTATTTTGATTAGGACCCTAGAGGTAGAAGAAGAGATTCATGGACTCTCATTAAATGAGATGGATTCCCATCTTTTTGTATAAATAGGAGATTTCTATCCTTCATTTGTTAGTCTTAACTTAGCCTGGCTTTTTAGTTCTTTAGCTTGGAGTTTGTAGTTCTTCTTTGATGGCTTTGGAAAGCATTTGGGAGCTTTGTTGTACTTTGTAGTTTTGAAGAATTTGAATAAAGCTTTGATATTCTCAACATGGAAGGAGATGCGAAGTAGAGGTCATGGAGCATATTATAATGTAAGGTAGAGTAGATTTTATTTTGTAATTTTGCTTTGATTTTGTTCATGTATGTCATTTTATTACTTTCAAGTTTTATATTTTAGATTTTCCATTCATGCAATTTTAATTCATGCAAGTGTGTTCAACCAGTTGATTGTAGATTAGTTTTTCTTTACATGTTTTTGCATCAAATAGTGACATGAGATTTGCCTCTCTGCTGAATTTTTTCTTAAGCTTTTCAATTTCAATTATGCTTTGATTTCAATCTTTTTTATTTGTTGTTGCTAGCTAGTTTAGATATCAAATTCTTCATGTTATTTGACGTTATCTCCAAAGCCATGGCTTAACCCTGAAAAGCTACTTGGCGAGCTATCGGATTATAAGTGAAGTAATTTGATTTTGCTTTCATTAATCTGCAAGTAGGTAGTTTAGATATCAAGTTATTCATGTTATTTGACGTTATCTCCGGAGCCATGGCTTAACCCCGAAAAGCTACTTGGTGAGCTATCGGATTATAAGTGAAGTGATTTGATTTTACTTTCATTCTGCAAGTAGGTAGTTTAGATATCAATTTCTTCATGTTATTTGACATTATCTCCAGAGCCATGGCTTAACCCCGAAAAGCTACTTGGCGAGCTATCGGATTATAAGTGAAGTAATTTGATTTTGTTTTCATTAATCTGCAAGTAGGTAATTTAGATATAAATTCTTCATGTTATTTGACGTTATCTCCAGAGCCATGGCTTAACCCTAAAAAGCTACTTGCCGAATTATCGGATTATAAGTGAAGTAAATTGATCTTACTTACATTAGTCTGCAATTTTTGGTTTGTTTGAGTGCAATAGTTTAGATTTTATTTATGTAATTAGATGGGCAGCAGAGACGGTGATTTCATGATCAGTATTTCATCTTTTGTTTGATTTAAGTAGCTGCATATTTACACTTTTGTTCAAGTACTGATTTGATTAATAGCATGTTTTGAGATCTTTTGAAGCGCTAAGTTTTGGAAGTTACCATAAGGGACATAAACCTTGTCTTGAAATTTCCATCCATACTTGACCTTTAAAAGTATTCTTAAGACCTTAGAATAATAGGATTTCCATTTGCATTAAACACTTTAGGAAACCAACAAGAACAAAACCCCAAAAACAACATAAACTATAAAACAACGAAGTAAGAAAAAAGTTAACTAAGCACATATGGTGCACCACACTTCATCAATTTACGATACCTGGATTGATAATTTATGTAGAGCAATTTAAGACGTTAAATTGACTAGAAATTTTGGCGCCGTTGTCGGGGAAGTATAATTAGGAGACCTTATTTCTTACATCTAATTTTTTTTTAATAATTCTTGAGTATGCTCTCCTCCTGCACTTTGTATGATCTGGAGGATCAGAAAAATGATTGTTATATAAAATAATAATAATAATAATAATAATAATAATGGGGACAAAATAAACTTCATCATTTCATTTGATTCAATAAAAAAATGAAAAAAATAAAAATCCAACTGTTTTGATAGGTTCAAACTGTCCAAGATTGACTGGTTATGGTTTGTAGTGGTCATCAAAACACTGTGTCCTGTTTTAATAAGATTCTGCAAATTAGCTGCAGAATGCAGCCTGATTTTGCAACTAACTGTGAATTCCGCAGCTAATTTCAAGGTTTAGCAGGCTACAGGCGTCCAATGAAGAAATCGACCACATTGGCATCTCCAGAATTGTTTTGACATGGATCCTATCCTAGTCACCCAGCCCAGATTGATAAAAAATCAGCTTAAGACCTCAGTCAAAGTCCTGTTTTTAGTATATTTTACTTGAAGTCTTTGCTGCCTGAAATTGAAAATCATTAATCATTCTTATAAAATTTCACAATTTCAGAGAAAATAAATAAATAGTAGAAGAAAAAGAAAGAAGAAGAAGAAGAAGAAGAAGAAAAAGGAAACAATCTATGGCACTCTTCAATCCTAGCTTTCACTGTGGCTTCAATAGAAAATCTACATCTCCGTTCAAGCTTTGGCCTTAAAGCGAACCTACAAAAACATTTAAAAAAAAATCTGCAAAAGCCTTCTCTAGTTGTTTGTTTGACTCTTGTAATCAACAGTAGCAGACCACCGTTAATGAAAATCTTCAGTCCTTTGTAAGCAACCCATTTGCATTCATCTGAATCATGTATCTTACTCATATGGAGAGCTTTCAATGGATTACAGAAATTGCTAGGAAGATTGTTGCTAAGGTGCAAGACAATCTGCCAAGCCACAAAGAAATCACTATTATTTTTCTTCCAGATTTATCTACATGCTTTCCTTCTTTCGAGAGTTGGAAGGGTCAGTATTTAGAGCATGAAAAGGCTAAAATTGAGAGAGAGTGTGAAGCTGCACTGCAAGAGAAACTTCTATTTTTTTTTCCTTTCTTTTTCAATCTGGTATTTCTACGCGGATAGTTAACAAAGCAGAGAAAAAAAAAAAACACAGCTTCATATTATAAAATGCAAACTCGACAGATCAAAACCTGTGTGTTATTTAGGAAAAGTCTGACGGATAGTTGCTGTCTCCAAGCACATAAAATCAACACAAAACTCCATGTGGTAGGTTTTCACTGTGGCTGCTCATAATACTGCTGTAAGAATTTTCCAAGACGCTTATGAACCTGAAATAAATAAATAAATAAATAAATAAAATTTCAACCACAATGATCTACAAAAACGCAAAATAGAGAAAAACGTCAAACTTCAACTACACGTTTCGGCCAAACAAAGATGAATTTGGAAAAAATAAAACATGGGTTTTTTCGGCAATAGGGTCAATTAGATAACCTAAAAACCGTTTTAAGGAATTGGAAGTGGTTTGGGAGATCGCCTCAGTTCTTTGGAGCTCATTTTTGCATGCCGCGGGAGAGAAAAACGGAAATTAAATTGATGAACAGGCTGTTGTTACGCCACGCCTCAATCTTGTGTGCTGACATTTCATTTTTTGTTTTAGCCACGCCTCAATCTTGTCTGCTAGCATTCAATATTGACTTTAATGACTAATGGTTTCTCCCTGTGACCTGTACATTAGTTGCGGCTGATTACATTACGTATCCAAAAATCACATGACTCTTTTCACTGAATTATTTCCATGTTACAGAGATTGGATTAGGTCTAGCTATGTTATTCCATTTTTAACTTAGACTCCACCACGTCTCCTGCCATGCCTCACACCTTCCATTTTTAACTCATGCTTCGTGGATGTCGTGGTCTATTTGATTGAATCTCTTGCAGCTATATCTCTGTATATGGATGAGTTTGCGAGTATTGGAAACTATAGAGGAGCTGATTTCCTTGAAGCATTTCAAAATTATTCCCGTTGTATGGAGGAATTGGTTTCCATGACTATCATCATCGATTGAAGCCTAGGAATTGCTCATAGATTGGTTTTTTTGGACTGATAAAGGGTGCCTGTGTATCAATTAGTTGAAGGAAGAGAACATCATAGACATGCCTAGATCACTCTTAGTTAGTTCCAGAAACGAGTTTTATGTAAAGTTGTGTAGACAAGCAGCTTCCTGGGTAATTGTTAATGTCGATCTCAAACATTTTTTTTGTTAAGTCACAAATAATCTCTAGATCCACCCATATGCACTTCTTTGAATTCTATTTCATGTGGTTTGTGGGTTGAGTAAAGTAAACAATGGGATGTAAAGTTTTTAGAGATTGAGAATTCTATTGCAGCAGTAATAGAACTGCGAAAGCATGGAGAAAGGTGGGTCAAAAACATTGCCACACTTGCCACATTGCTATCAAGTTTGCTGGTTGTCGAATCCTTCGCTGAGTATCCTCTGTTGGGTCGTCTTGCAATCAGAGATATGTGTCAAACGGTTGCTGTAGGAGTCATTAAAGCTGTTGAAGAGATCATACATTTCCATTACTCTGATATATTTTCATCACTAAAACTATTTTTCTTGATATACCATTTACAAAGTTTTTATTTTTCAAGCAGACAATGAAGAAAATTAAAAAAAAAATTGATGGTTCACTGTCTTTTAGCTATAGAATGCAACCTGATTCTGTAGCCAACTGGCAATTCCATAGCCATTTTCATACTTCTATAGGTTATAGGTGTCAAGAGACGAAACAAACCACATGGGTAGCTGGGAAAATGTCAGTACATGGATGGTGTCCTATTTATTTGATCCAAGTCAATGAAAAAGACCCCGATCAAAGGGAAGTCAAGGTGCGTGTTATCACTAAGTCGCCGCATGTCAAAAGAAAAATTGAATCAATGAAATGAATAAGTTATTTTCTCGCTTTTCTGAAGGTATTGATTAATTTTGGATTGACGATGAAAGATGAATGGCTAACTTTTTATTCAAGATTTTTAGCTACATAAACTATGCACATTCCGCAGCTAAAGTCCAATTCCGCAGTTGTTCTCCAGCTAAAAAAAAACCTCATTGTTCAAATCAGCCTAACTTTCTCATATGAAATTAGATTTTGATGATTGGAGTATCACTGGAAAGATCTCAACAAGATCTACACAATGAGAAATCCATCATTAAAGTTTGAAATGGTCAATAATGAAATAAATTGCTGAAAAGAAGCAACATCAACTTGAGGCGCTAATTCCAAAATAGATATAAATTCTTTTGATTTTTCCTTTGAGAACTTGTTTCATTAATACAAACTCTTAGTTTTGTGTGTAAATATCATAACTAGAGAGATTGGCCATCTCTCTCCTTTGATAATCTTACATTCCATTGCAGAAGAAGTATTAGTTTTTTTGCAGGTTCCAGGAGGAAGGACAAATGACTACAAGAGAATGGTGTCTCTCTAAGAGACCAATTTGTTTCATAAAAGGATGATCAGCAACAAAGAGGAAATATGCCGATGCAAAATCAGATCCAAACACTTGAAAAACTTTGAGATACTATTGTCTCCATCACATCCATACCTCATAATAAACCATTCACCTCATTTCATGTCATACTTTCCATTTACAGTCACATACACTTTCTATCTCTTTTTGTCCATTCATAATCTACAAATAAAAGCAAGAGGCTCATTCACATACTTATTGCCCATTTCCATTTCTATTCTCCATTACCATCTTCCATTTTCATCTTTTATTTCCTATCATTTTCATTTCGCAAATAAGCCCTGCTTCAATGCAAATTATTGAGTCCATAGTCCTTTGAGTCTAAGTTCTTTGTAAAAACACCTTGAGGCTTGCATGCCTTAATGACAAGTCCTCATGCTGACAAGCAATAGGAATACATTAATGTCCCTTGTTCATCAGATCTTCTAGGTGACTTGACATCGGCAAATTCATTCGTACCTAGCAAAATGTGTTTAGGCATCTTGACTCTCATTGTCATCAATGGTGAGAGTTCTCATGTTGACTAGTGGCATCCATTAATGGCCACTAAGTCAACAATTTCCTGTTATGTTCGACATCAAAACATTTTTTTCACATAGTAGGAATTGTGCCAATAAGTTTTGAAGACATGAAGACTATTATTTTCAGCATTTTGGATCAGATTCAACAAGTTTTAGTAGAAGCAATAAAAAGTCATCTTAACTCTTTATCCATGACTCCTCTTGTTCAGCCACTTGAAGAAGAATATGATCAGAATTTTGCAGCCACCACACATACAACTCATCTATTCCAAAGGGTAAGTTAAGGTATGTCATTTCTAACTTTTGACCATAGAATTCCATAAAAAGCTAGAATGATAATTATTGGAAAAACATTTCTCTTCCTCATTTCATAAAATTGCCAATACCATCAGTTGGGGGGGGGAATACATTCATATTAATATCTTTCCATATCCATATCATATTCAAGATCCCACATACTTCCAACATATATTAACTATTACATTGTTATTATGAGCATACAATGGTTTTTCTTCAAAAAGTGTTTAAAGGATAAATTGGATATAAACAAAATCATGATTGTCACACAAGAACCAACCATCATGCAATCCAATAAAGATATACTTTGCAATAATAATCAAAATATCATTATGCAAAGTTCAAAAATCAAAATAGAATGCAACAAAAAAAAAATGGTTGTAACACAAGAACCAACCATGTTGCAATTCAAGTAAAACACTTTGCAGAAATATGAAGTTATCAAATGATATCATGCAAAGTTAAGCCAAAGCTCAAGGATCAAAAGAGTTAATGTAATATATATTGCATGAGGACATGCAATAACTTCAATTGAGGGGTATGTTGGGTCTTGAAAATGTCATTAATTTCCATTACACTTTGACTATTATGTCCATTATATCACCTCCATTTCACTACTATGTCACTACATTCATCCCACTTTCATTATCATTGGGACACATTTATGTTTTTCCAAACTTGATTAATTATTAGCATTTTTAAGTGAATTTGCGGTTAAAAATTAGAAAATAATGTGCATATTCTTATACCTAACAAGTGGGTTGAGATTGTTGACATGTGTATGTCAAAAGGAGGCTTCTAGAAGACCCTTATGTGGCACTCTAAGGCCAAATTCGAATTTGAGTGGAAAGAATCATGGAATCATGAGGATATGTGTCACATCTCTTAATTGTATTGAAATTCTAAGAAGACATATATCTTATCAGTTCCTATTTTGATTAGGACTATAGGGGTAGAGGGAGAGGTTCATGGACTCTCATTAATGAGATGGCTTCTCATCTTTTTGTATAAATAGGAGATCTCTCTCCTTCATTGTTAGTCTTAGTCCTAGTCTTAGCTTAGCTTGGCTTTTTAGTTCTTTAGCTTCGAGTTTGTAGTTCTTCTTTGATGGCTTTGGAAAGCTTTGGTGAGCTTTGTTGTACTTTGTAATTTTGAAGAATTTGAATAAAGCTTTGATATTCTCAACATAGAAGGAGATGTGAAGTAGATGTCATGGAGCATATTAGAATGTAAGGTAGAGTAGATTTTATTTTGTAATTTTGCTTTGATTTCATTCATGTATGTCATTTTATTACTTTCAAGTTTGATAGTTTAGATTTTCCATTCATGCAATTTTAATTCATGCAAGTGTGTTCAATCGGTTGATTGTAGATTAGTTTTTCTTTACATGTTTTTGCATCAAATAGTGACATGAGATTTGCCTCTCTGCTGAACTTTTTCTTAAGCTTTTCAATTTCAATTATGCTTTGATTTTAGTCTTATTTATTTTTTGTTGCTAGCTAGTTTAGATATCAAATTCTTCATGTTATTTGACGTTATCTATAGAGCCATGACTTAACCCCGAAAAGCTACTTGGCGAGCTATCGGATTATAAGTGAAGTAATTTGATTTTTCTTTCATTAATCTGCAAGTAGATAGTTTAGATATCAAGTTCTTCATGTTATTTGACGTTATCTCTGGAGCCATGGCTTAACCCCGAAAATCTACTTGGCGAGCTATCTAATTATAAGTGAAGTGATTTGATTTTACTTTCATTCTGTAAATAGGTAGTTTAGATATCAAGTTCTTCATGTTATTTGATGTTACCTCCGGAGCCATGGCTTAACCCCGAAAAGCTACTTGGCGAGCTATCGGATTATAAGTGAAGTAATTTGATTTTGCTTTCATTAATATGCAAGTAGGTAATTTAGATATCAATTCTTCATGTCATTTGACGTTATCTCCAGATCCATGGCTTAACCCCGAAAAAATACTTGGCGAGCTATCGGATTATAAGTGAAGTAAATTGATCTTACTTTCATTAGTCTACAATTTTTGGTTTGTTTGAGTGCAATAGTTTAGATTTTATTTCTGTAATTAGATGGGAAGCAGAGACAGTGATTTCATGATCAGTATTTCATCTTTTGTTTGATTTAAGTAGCTGCATATTTACACTTTTGTTCAAGTACTGATTTGATCAATAGCATGTTTTGAGATCTTTTGAAGTGCGAAGTTTTGGAAATTACCATAAGGGACATAAACCTTGTCTTGAAATCTCCATCCATACTTGACCTTTAAAAGTATTCTTAAGACCTTAGAATAATAGGATTTCCATTTGCATTAAACACTTTAGGAAACCAACAAGAACAAAACCCCAAAAATAACATAAACTATAAAACAACGAAGTAAGAAAAATGTTAACTAAGCACATATGGTGCACCACACTTCATCAGTTTACGATACCCGAATTGATAATTTATGTAGAGCAATTTAAAATGTTAAATTGACGAGACAGATGCCACAAGATGATTCTTTCTCATCTTGATATTGCAAAGTTGTCCTTTCAAAATTGTATATTGATTGATATTGGTGATTGTGTATAATCCAATGATGGCATCATACATTCCCTTGGAAGTTTGACGATCAATAATATAGGGAATTAGATGATCCCTAACCGACTCTATGATGATGCTTCTTGCCAAGATGCCATATTCCTAAAATTTGTCTTTTCCTACTTGGCTAGTTGGTTCAATAACTTTTCCTATAACAATTCCCAAAACCTTGTGCCTTGAAAGTACTAGGTCAATTCCATGCCCTATAATTAGTTGCTCCTTCAAGCTTGTTCTCAGCCTTCATGAAGGAATTCATGATCAAGATGATGAAGATGACCAAACAAAATCAAAAGATAAAAAATCTTAAACTCTTCAAGGTGCTCTCAATGCTTCTTCAAGGTGATCTCACAGCTCTTTCCCTTCACCAAAGCTCTGATACCAAGTTGATTTTCTAGTGCAATGAAGACTAGTATATTTTTTCAAAATTGATAAGAACTTCGAATGATACAGTTTGTCTTATTATAACATTTGAATCATTAAGCAGTTACACATGAAAAACTTCAACCATTCATTTTCTACAATAGAGAAATAGAGATCACAATAAACAGTAAACAAGAGACAAGAAACACCAAAAATTAGGCTCACAGCCACGGAAAAACCCACAAGGGGAAAACTTAACCAATATTTCCTTAAGAGAGAGAAAATTCAGTTCATCAATAGTACATCAAAATATTCAAACAAGATTCCAAATTTGACCTCAATAAATAGCAAGTCAAACCAGTCAACAAAGATAGAGAAAATAGTTAACTTTAATCAAAGTCAAGTCTGCAACAATAGGGTTGAATTTCGACTTGTGGAAGCCCTAAATAGGAGGGTCGAAATTCAGGAAACCTCAGTCAAATAGTCTCCTGCAATTCTCGATCAAATGCCTCAATAAAGCTTGTGGTCAGCCCAAGCCAACGAGCCAAAACTAGGGCAGAATTTCGATTAAATCAAGTCAACGAGTCTCTACAATCTTTGGCCTTCCAAGATAGTCAAACCTTCGGTCAAACATATGAAAACTAGCCCAAGTCAACAATGGTCAAACAGTGGAAAAAAAGTTGGCCAATGCAGACAAAAAGAGACTCCATGACTACATCACACGTGTGTATGAACCTTTGCAATTTCAGGTCGAATTGTGTTGTAATGAGATGGTGTCAAATGAAGTCCAATGAGCCTTTATCTATATGTGATTTTGCAGGTGGATTTTCTCACATGTGGGACCGACATGTCCTTAGGCCAACTTGGTCAAACTTGAAAATATGACTTTTTTCCTCCATTATTTGCCAATGAAGATACCAAAAATAGCTACCCATTTTTCAACATTGGACCCTTAGGAAACATCATCAATTTTTTTAGGACATCATCGAGGACTCGGGGATCTGTTAGTCGTCCACAAGACGTTTTAGACATATTTTAGGGACATTCTAAACCGATTTCAGGTATGTTTTTGGTAGAATTCAACAATTGTTTTGGCAGATTTTAAGGAATTTTTCAGCAGATTTCAAGGATAATCCAAGCATATAACTTTCATTTTGACAACCATGGGCATTGATGATTGAACAATATGATCATTTTTCGCGTCCATTATTTTTGTAATGCATTGAATGTAATTTTTTTGTACAAGTTGCAGCTCAAAACATGGGTTTTGCATGATGGGTTTCAATTTGGACTTTTGGTGATTTAGATATTGTACTTCCAATGGTAGAATTACAAGAAGCAACCTCCATGTAAAGAAAACAAAAAATGCAACAATATAATGTTGAGTTTTAGTAGCATCGGATGTGCTCTAGCCATGAAAATTGGTGGAGAGGCTAAGGCACATGAGATCTCCAAGACACAGAAATCGTTTTGGGAAATTCCACCCGGATCGAAAGATATTAAAATAATTAGTATTTTTAATGAGACCCTAAGTCTAAACTTAGGAAAATTAAAATGTTAATGTGTATTAATATAATATGGGTGAGAAAGTTATAAATAACGAGGATCAATCCAGATCTAATCTTAGTTGTTGATTAGGGACTTAATCTCGACCGTTGAATCATCAATAGGAAAACTATAAGAGGAGGATTGAGGATCAGTTGGAGATACACAAAGTTGATCAGTCAATTCGATTTCATGAGGTGGGGTTTGCTGAGAAATCAAGTTAGTGATCTATTGCAGTGAGGGGCAGTTTGACAGAAGGTCGAGAATACATAGCAGAGAGGTAGAGATAGTGCCAGAGAGACAACATAGAGGCAACCAGAGTTGACGCAGAGGTTTGGAGGGCCAACGCTGGTGATGCAGGAGGCCGAGAAACTAACGCAGCAAGACAAAGAGGCTAGCAAAGCTGACGCTGGGTAGAAAGAGTTGCGATGTGGTGTTTTCGTGGGGCAGATTGAGAGATGAGAGGCAGACGCCAATCCAAAGAGGGTGATGCAGTCCCTGGAGGGTAGTGCAGTTCCATAGAGAAGCTTGGAGCATCTTTCAATGTCTAGCTGAGGGATAGTCAAAGACACTGTGGGAATCACCATCCGATTGCTAATTAGCCAGAATATCTGTCTCCGGAGAAAGGTACTTCTACCAAGGAAAATCTCTGAAGGGTGAGCCATTTCTGGCACCCTAGTTGTATTTAGAAAACTGTATAATAATAAAACCCTCATATCTGCTGCATTGGTTTTCCCACATTGGGTTTTTCTAGGGACGATTGTCCAAAAATAATGGTGTCCCTTGTGTTGTCTCAGTTTATTTCGGTTATTAATTTGTATATTTGTGAAGGCTTATATTGTGTTTATTTCGATGTTTATTTGATTAAATAAATCGTTAATGTAAAGAACAAGTAGGAGATAATAAACCAGAAATAGCAGTAGGGATTTCTGAGGTGTTAAATTCAGAAATTTTCACATTTAAAAGGCTAATCCTTGTGGTTATTGCTTTTATTCTTTCTCATTTTTTGGTTCATCTTAGCTTTACATATTGTACACGGGTTTTGAGGATTCATTCAAGTTCAATGCTTCCACCATCCCAACCTCAAGCATTGTGAAAATAATTAGATAGCAGTGACCTGAATTGAGTACTAAATGTTTAAAATAAATTCCTATTCAATCCCCTTCTTAATCTGAAATATGAATTTAATATCTTTAAAAAACCAAAGTATTTTATAGTGGTTTTCAACACAATTGTAAATGTTTTCAAAACCTATTGAGAAGGGAATGCCTTTTATGTTTAACATAGTCATCATTGACAAGAAATATGAGGAAAAAAATTCTATAAAATTAGTTCTTTATGATATCCTCCATGGAACTTATTGTTAAAAAATGTGTAACTAGGTTTGGTCTTCATTAGTATGAAATGTATTCTTGTAAATGTAAAATTAAAAAGAAAATATTATTATTATTGAAGCATGGGTTTCATGCTCAAGTTATTTTATTTTATAGGTCAAGCACCCATTGGGTGCTTCTAGGGTTTGTCCTAGCGTTGTAGTGGCTACAACCACCCTCCAAAATTTTGGCCCACACCCAATTTCGGAGCCTCCCTTGATAGTTTCACTTGATGACTACACACACTCAGGTTCACTCCGTGAGCTTGTGTGAGTCTTCACACCCACCTTGCTTGATCATTTCACCCAAGTTTTTGCATGTTTGCAAAAATGTTCTAGTTATACTCAAAGTCTTCACTTCGTGTGTACTTGTTGTGTTCGCTATGAAAACATTTGTCGCACTCACACACAGAGTCACATTCACTATCGCGCAAGCGTCGTCACGGTTGACCAACGATCAATCACAAGTGTCACACTTTTCGCTTACACTGTCGGTCAGTCATGTTGAGCATGTGTGTCTGGATGGTTTGAGTCGCCTTGTCGTCAAGTCATGTAAGTGTGTGTTTGCAAGATCACGTATGCATCTTTCACTCGTTCACACACTTAATCACCATGTTGATTTTATGATGACCGGATTCCCCTCTGTCAGCCAGACCATCACCCCGCCATCAACTCGATCGACTGTCACCTAGAACAGTATAAAATCACCAAGAAAGCCATTCCAAGTTGCATTGTCCACAAGCAAATCGATCAACCTTCATGTTGGTCAACCATAGAGTTTGACCTGGTAGCCACCCTGGGACTGACTCCCCTCAAAAATTGCACAGAGGCTGCAGACCTTGCCTACTCCACTGACTGAGAAAGTTGCACAGACAGGTTGGATAGACACCCAGTGCCCATCCCTGTCTCCTTTAGAAAATTGCACAGTTTTTCCAACCAGCCCTCTAGACAATCGACCAACTGCTCACCTAGAAAATTGTGCAATTTTCATGAGAAATTCCTCTAATGCCCAACAGTCCGCTCAACTGAGAAACTGCACAAAGGTGACCAACAGGCCAGCCTTCCAACATCAGCGTAGCTTTTCCCGCCAGCACCTCCCAATAGCCGACTAACATTTCCCTCCAGGAATTACATAGCTTTTGCTGCCAAGCTCTAGTTGCTAACTGCCAATTCCCTCCAGGAATTGCACAGTTTTTGTTGCCAAGCTCCCGACAATTGACTGCCAGTTCCCCTCAAGAATTACATGGTTTTTGCTGCCAGTGACCCAGCAGCTGACTTCTAATTCCCCTCAAGAATTGTGTAGTTTTTGCTACCAAGCTCATGTTGCCCACTCATTCTACCGCACTCACACACGGAGTCACATTCACTATCGTGCAAGCGTCGTCACGGTCGACCAACGATCAATCAAAAGTGTCGCACTTGTCACTTACACTGTCGGTCAGTCATGTTGAGCATATGTGTCTAGATGGTGTCAGTTGTCTCGTCGTCAAGTCATGTAAGTGTGTGTTTGCAATATCATGTATGCATCTTTTGCTCATTCACACACTTAATCACTTTGTTGAAGTTCTGATAACCAGATTCTCCTTTGACAGTCGAACCATCACCCTGCCATCGACTCAATTGACTGTCACTGAGAACATCAAAGAAGCACTAAGCAAGCCATTTCAATTTGTGTTGTCCGCAAGAAAATCAGTCAACTTTCATGCTGGCCAACTAGAGAGTTTGACCCGAAACCCACCCCAGGACTGAATCCCCTCAAAAATTGCGCAAAGGTTGCAGACCTCGCCTACTCCACTAACTGAGAAAATTGCGTTGACAAGTTGGACAAACACTCAGTGCCCGTCCCTATCTCCCTTAGAAAATTGCACAGTTTTTCCAGCAAGCTCTCCTGATAGTCGACCAGCTGCTCACCCAGAAAATTGCACAGTTTTCATGAGCAATTCCTCTGCTGCCAGCAGTTTGATCAACGCAGAAACTATGCAGAGGTGACCAGCAGGCCAGCCTCTAAGCATCATCACAGTTTTTCCTGCCAGCAGCTCACAACATCCAACTAACAGTTCCCTCCAGGAATTGTGCAATTTTTGTCGCCAAGCTCTAGCAACTAACTTCCAGTTCCCTCCAGGAATTGTGCAGTTTTTGGTGCCAAGATCCTAGCAGTTGACTTCTAGTTCCCCTCAAGATTGCGTAGTTTTTGCTTCCAAGCTCCCACTGCCCGCTCATTCCAGAAATTGCGTAGATTTTTCCTGCCCAGCCTTTCCTCAGCCTGGAATCTTCCTCTCAAAATTGCACAGTATTTTCCTCCAGCTGAGCCAGACCCTGCTGACAGTTATTGTTGATCTGGATTTCCATCTTCATCACCCAGTGACTCCTACACAGTTTTCATCAATAGTGCTCGGAGGCTCCATCCCACCTCGCAACCTTGTCACCTCTCCCAGTCACCTGCATCTGAAATGATCATGCATCATGGTAGACTATGATTTTTATGGATTTGATGTCGTCTCGTCATGAGTGACTGAAGACACAGGTACACACAAACATGGTGCGACGACGGATGGGATGAGCAAAGGGAGCACATGCAGAAGGACAAGTTCACCAACAAATGAACAAATGATGCATGCAAAGAGATGTGCTCACGAACGGATGATCATGAAAAGATGTGTTCACGAACGGAAGAATGAGTAAACATGCAAGATGTGTTCACGAACAGACAGACGAACGAACATGCACCTTTCACGAACAGACAAACCTGTCAAGCTTACCAACATACAAGCAAGGAGCAATGTGTGAATGCAACATCAAGCTTACTAATGACCATCAAAGACTCCACGCACTTTGCCATGTGGAGGTGAAGTTGTGACACACCATGAGGACATCCATCACCCAACAACACTGCAGCTCGACATGCACACTAGTAGAAGCACGAATGTACCATCATTGTCATGTCGAGTCATGTCATGAGTTATGTCGTCGACATCTCCACTGTGGGCCATACTGTCAATCAATGTAATGTAACGTGGAAGTCCAAGAGACTCACTTATTGTACGAAGAGTCATATAAAGTCGAGAAGTCATCGAAGTCAAACAATAGTGGGGGTAGTCGAATATCCATCAGGGTCAGTTTCACCCTTGGCTATAAATACCCCTCATTTGTACATGCAAATGAATTTTCACCTCAACTCCTCCCACATAGCCTTGAGAGTCTGTAATATTTTCTTTGAGGAGTAAGTAATGGCTCCAACGCCCTGCAAGCAGGGTAAGTGATGTATAGTGTAACAATATGTCTTGGAACTTTCGCTTAATTCAGAAGCCTGCTAACAGGCTAGCATGTTTTCACACATGTATTGTAACTGTTTTAAGACTAATCTTTAACACTTGTAATGCATGTTGCTTTAACCTTTTTTTAACACCTGAACTAATTCACTTGTTGTAATACATATATGTTAATGAAAATGTGTTGTATATGTTGTTAATGTTGTTCCGCCCGTGTAGACTACTCTCCCAGACATCAAATGGACCTTTCACAGAAAACTTGCTATAAAAATAGTCACACTCGTGCAAAATAATCCACTGAGTTTTATACATGTTATCTTACCTTGTGTGTTGTGACTGTCGCATCCATGTGGACTGTTCCGCTTAAAGTTGTGCATGTCCTATTGTGTTGTGTGTTCCTAGCAGAGTTGGTATTACTCCCAACTGACTTGGGACTCGCTCCCACCCTCTCCCTCTATAGTGAAAGAACCATTGACTTAAGTGACACTTACAATCACCAAGCACGTGAACCTCACTTCTTGAAAAACAAAAAAAACCACTCAACTATGCTGACAAGTAAGAGTTAAGGAAAATCTTTAAGATAATGGCAACTGGGCCATCACACCGGATGGGACTCCCACACCAAAATATGCAAGGTCTAGTTGGGACTTCATACTAGGGTGATCCCATAAATGTTGGCAGGTCTAGCACTATCAACACCTAGGAATAAGAGTCATCATCATATATGGAGGACCCTATGGGCACATTGTAAATTGCAAAGAAAATTTTATTTTGTCTTGAAAGTGTCAAAATACCTCCAAGATCAAGTCGAACTACGTGAAGAGCCACGTCCACCCTTGAGGAAGCCTATATATAATAGGAACTCATCCTCCATTTGAAGCACTCATCTATTATGCGAATAATATGAAAGAAAAGGAAGTCGAAGAAGGAAGTTTGAAGAAGAGAAAGTTGAAGAAGTTGAAGTGTTTGGGTCTTTCTCTATTCTTTTGGAGGTGTGAAGTTAGGGTTTCTGTGTTGGGATAGTTTGAGGTTCAATTCTAGAAGCAAGAGAGAAGGGAAGGAAAACGAAGGTCTCTAAGGGCATCTTTCTAGCCCTAGGACTCAAGTCAAGGAAAGAAAAGTCAAGAGGAAGGTTGTTAGAGGGAGATCGAAGTCTCCTAGAAAAGCAGTTATAGTTACAACAGTTGTTGGAGAGAATAATTTCGGATCTACTAGGAGGTCAAAGATATTACAACAGGAGGTTGTGGAAGACTTGATCTTGGAGGGTATTTGTCTGAGCCTAGGTCATGGAATTCATCAATTGGATGATATGAAAGATAAGATGTTTTTGGGTTTTCCCCTCAAGAGGAGGGGTTTTGGCCCTAGCTTTCAGCCTATATACTGTTTCATTGTTCTTACTGTTTTTGTAGTTTTTTTTATGTATTTCACATTGGAATAATAAAAAACAAAGCCGATAAGTAAAAGGTAACACAAAACAGTTATCAAGTAAAGAGAATTAACATATTTATTGCCTTATTGAATTCTCAACATGGTATCAGAGCTTTGGTTCTCTAAGGGCACCATGAAGATCTCCTCTACTATGAAGGTCATCAAGAAGATTGCAAGCCATATCAAGAAATGTATCAAAGAAGCATGGAGTCTCATATTCCCTTCAAAGAAGGTATCATTCAAAGAAAAGGATGAAGGACTCTTCTCAGCTCTCTCTAGGACATTCCCAAACGAAGACATCTAGGTAATTGATAGTGGTGCATCAAGACACATGACTGGTCACTCCCACCAATTGAAGACCTTATCAAAAGGAAAATTTTCATACTCTATGGAACTTTGAGACATTAAAAGCTATCCAGCGAAAGGCATTGAATCAACATCCATAAGGCTTGAAAATGGAAGCAACATCCACCTCAACAACATTCGATTTGTTCCAAGTTTGCACAAAAAATCTACTTTCTATTTCAAGCATTGAAGACAAAGGAGATAGAGTAGCCTTCATTAATGGTAAAGTAGTTGCGTGGGCAAAAGGCTCAAGCATAGATCAAGAAAAAGTGATTGGTATCCGAGAAGGAATGTTCTACAAATTAATATCTCCCGTAAACCAAGCCCTAGTTCACATTGAGATTAGTCCATGTGAACTTTGGTGTCGAAGGTTTGGTCATCTACATTTCAAAATACTTCCAACTCTAAATTCCAAAGTAGATGGAATACAAAATCTAAAGGAAAATCATGAAGGTATCTGCAAGGGATGTGCATTGGGCAAGAATACCAAGAAACCATTTGGAAACAGTGCTTCACGGTCGAAAAAAATCTTCAATCTCATTCACTCTAATGTATGTGGCCCTATGACTCCAAAATCACTTGGAGACCATCTTTATTATGTCACATTCATAGATGATCATTCAACAAAGACCTGTTGAACCTCAGAATTACCCTCTCCTGAACATTTTTTCTCACCTTTTTCCCTCACTTTCTCATAAGATTACAGACTCAATCAATTATAAATGTTAGGTTTTGTCTTAAGGAAAGCATTAAAATGATCGTCATATTATATTTTCATGTTCTTGTTATTTGAATATATTTTTGCAAATTAGCTACAGAACACAGTCTATTATGCAGTTAACTGTGGATTCCTTAGCTACTCTCATGGTTTGTCAGGTTCCAGGTGTCAAATGAAGAATTGGACCACATGGGCATTTCTAGAATCATCCCCACATGGATTCTATCCTATTCACTCGGTCCAAATTGACGGAAAAGAAAGCCTAAGGTCATGGTCATAGATGGAGTCAAAGTACGTTATTCGAAAGCAGTAGGATTCTTGATTTACTCTTTCGTAGCTAATCAAGAGTCTAACAGTTCTGTTGCAAATCTAATTCGAATTAGCCACCTGTAGCTAATCAAAAGTCTAAACAGTCCTATTGCAATTCGAATTAGCCACCTGTAACACGTTTATCTCATAAACAATCATGTTAAATTTAATTCGAATTAGCCACCTGTAGCAAGTTTATCTCATAAATAGTTATGTTATTTTCCTTTAAATATCAGTTGCATGGAACCGAGAGGAAGTTAGAAGTTAGAAGGAATTACATGTTAAGTTCAAGCTTCTTGTTGATACTTTGTATTGAAACTTTGTTTTCTTCATAATACGAATTATCTGTTGCCAATGATTGTTTAAAGTGCATCCTTAACTAGCTAGAATTCTAGCCATGTCAGTTGCAGAGGGCCCCTACACTAAATGAGTTTTTTTATTTGTTGTTTTTAGTTCAATTTCCATTATTCTGTTTTTAGTAAATCTGTTTTCTAAATTAGGATGATATTTCATTTCATTTTTTAATCAATAGCATTAATGATAAATCACAACTATGCAGCCTTGTTCTTTCTAGACATTTTCGTTGTAAAAAAACGACTCTGTTTCTAAACTAAATTAAGATTGGAGTAATAAGAACACACAGTTGCTTAGTTTTCTTACTATTTTTCCATTCATTTTCTTATAACAAAATTGTCAATTAACTGTGTTAATGGATGTTTTCAAAACCCATTTCAAGATGATGATGATCCTAGACTAAATGGTTAAATGTATAATTCATATAGTGATTGAATTTACTCAGTATATTGTTATTTTCTTAGGAACTTAGGAACTAAGGTATAATTTATTTCTTGCACAACACTTCAAGAGGGTAATGCTTCACATTTGAATGTTGGAGAAAGTAAAAAATACATTAGTTGTTTACAGTTAGTTTTACATGCTTTTACCTTTTTTCTTTCAGATCATCGCTTAGTTGCATCACTGATATTCCCAATAATCATTTCAAGGAGATTGATTTAATCATATTCCAAAATTGAATGGTTGAATATTTAATGAATGCAATCACTGAGTTGCCTTCTACATCAATTTCATTCTTGGTTTTAAGAATTAGATCCATGGATTATGACTAATGATAAGATAATATAGCTGCTCTGTTTTTTTTATTAGGTTCTAAGTAACCAACAATTCTTGGTCCATTTTTAGAAAATTAGATTAACTTAGGAACATTTCCTTTCCTTTAAAATTCATTAGATTCACTTAAATTTTCTCATAGTTTCCGGTTGTACATTCTTAGACATCAAAGAATAGAAACCCCCCCAAAACAACATAAAATACAGAACAACGAAGTAAGAAAAAGGTTAACTAAGCACATATAGTGTACCACACTTCATCACCTTACAAATCTCGGTTGATAATTTATGCAAACAATTTCGAACACTAAATTGACTAAACATTATGGCGTTGTTGTCGGGGAAGTGTAATTAGGTAACCTCATCTCTTACATCTAAAAAATGACATGTGTAGAGAAAGAGACTCTAAAGGTGGATTCATAGCTAGAGACAGGAGATTGATTCCTACAACACCACTTACTCCACCAAGACAAAGAAGAAATACATCTCCATCTCAAACTCATATTCCACATTTCACTAGCCATAGACTTCCTGAATTTCTAAGGTCAGAAATCCAATTAAGAGGATCTCCTACTTCATCTACTGAGGCATTCATAGAGGAAGAAAATCTTGGATCTCCAACAGAAAGAGTAGCCTTTTTCACCTCTACAGGGGAACATATTTTAGCTGAAGAATTAGAAAGTCCTAGTGGAGAGGGAGAAGTATAACCTTTCTTCAACATACCATTGATAGAGAAACCAGAGGAAGAGTAATTAACCTTGCAAGTTGAATCTTATATTAACTTTGAAGAATATATAATGGCAGGAAGAGAAGAAGAAGGAGAGGGAGTTCTGAATGGATAATTTGCGCTATTTGGAGGTGGAAGAGGTAGAGGAAATAATGGAGAAGGTAGAGGAAATGATGGAGAAGGTAGAGGATATAGGGAAGTTGATAATTCTTTTGGATTATCTATAGTTGATGAAGAAACAGATGCCACAATGAAAAATATCTCACCTTCTGTCCTCCCAAATTTTCATGGAATAAAAAGTGAAGATCCTAAAAACCTTTTTATTTGCATTTGAAGTATTGTGCAGAACTTATGATTATTTACAAGACTCTCAAAACTTAAATTGTTTCCTTCAACATTGAAAGGAGCTACTTTAAAATGGTTCATGGGATTGATCAATCAGTCTATTAGAACATGGAATGACATGAAGAGAGAATTTTTGGACTATTTGGATTATTGCATGCCTATCAATCACAAAGATGAAGTGTTTAAAATGATGCAAAGAGAGAATGAAAATTTGGAGGATTTAATTGAAAGATTCAACTATAACTTAAAAAAAGCAAAAATGGATAACTTAGATCAAGATACTATAAAAGTTATTTTATTAAAATCCATTAGAGATGAGTGGATAGACATCCTTAAAATGATGGGGAAAGGAGATATCTCTCAACTCCCATTAAATGACATTGGAGAATTATGTGTTGGGTTGTGTTATATTCTTTCCACGTAGTTAACAAGGTGTTTGAGGGGCACCTGTAACCCCACTTTATGGGGTCTGGGGCAACACCCCGAAAAATTTTGGTTTTGGACCCTATGTTAGGTTAGGCAGACCCACCTATGGTTTTGTACATGAATTTTGCACATGTTTTTTTGCACGCGATGGTTTTCAGTCCATGGTATTGGACGCGATGGTTTTTCGGTCCATGGTATTGGATGCTTCGACATGTATAAATATGTATTATAACATTGAAAGGAACATAAATTGGGAAAATCAAGCTGCAGTCCGGCCCGGTTTTGGGATCCAGGGGAAATCTCTGTGAATATGTGTTTTATGTGTTCTTTACTCTCCCATTATTTTTGTTTTTTTTTTGTTTTTTTTTTGGTTTTTTTTGTTTTTTTTGTTTTAGGAATTCGTATGCAAATTGTATGCAGGTAATTTCTGTACGGGGGTTAAAAACCTACATTGTATTCAGAGCAGTTTAGCTTCAAGGGGACACCTTTGTTGCTGAGGGGTTTCGCTCGGGCCTATTGGTAAGGACCCCTGTTCAGTGGAGATTCTACAAGATTGATTCTAGTGGTGAAAGAAGATGCGGCAGTGGAAAAGATGAGATCAATAAATTTAATGGGGTCAAAGTTTTGAGTTTGTTGTGAAACTTCAAGATGGAGGATCTGTTGGTGGATAAAGATCAGTGGATCGCGGTAGATCCGGGTACTAAACCAACGGGAGTGTTCGATGAAGAATGGAAAAAGTTGGATTGGAAGGCAAAGAGCGCAATACGAATTGTGTGTCTTTGATTCAGTATTGCTGAATGTATCAGGGGAAGCTACGACGAAGGCTTTGTGGGACAAGTTAGGGACTTTGTACCAATCTAAGTCTCTGGTGAATAAAATGTTCTTGCAGAAAAATCTGTATAACCAGAGGATGAAAGATGGAGACTCGGTGACAGAGCATCTGAACGCATTTAATACTGTGGTAAGTCAGTTAGCATCTGTTGATATTAAAATTTTAGATGAAGATAAGTGCATCAATTTTTTGTGTTCTCTACTAGATTCGTGGGATAGTCTGGTTATTGCAATAGGTAGCAATGCAACTGCCTTGCATTTTGATGAAATAGTTTCATCCTTACTGACGGAGAAGATGAGATGGAAAAATATGGAGAGCCATAATGGTGATGCCTTGTCTGTAAGAGGACGGTCCCAGAACATAAAAAAAAAGTCATCGAGTGGGAGATCTAAATCTAGAGGGAGATCTAAATCTCCAGGAAAACCTGTAAAGGTGGTGTGCTAGAAATGTGGAAAGGAAGGGCACCTCAAAAGGGATTGTAAATCTAAAGCTCCTGAAAAAGGAAAGGGATCTGATGAGGCTCCTTCTATAGAGGTGAAAACCACCTCAAATGAAGGCGGGGATGTGCACTTGGCTTCTTCAAGTACACATGTAGATCATGAGGCATGGTTGATTGACTCAAGTGCATCCTTTCACTTCACTCCCCATAGAGAGTAGTTCTATGAGTATGAGAAATATGATGGTGGTGAT
>APFE030105711.1:106923-121314 GCA_000404065.3 Pinus taeda | reverse complement strand
AGAAGGGCTAAGGCGCCAGTGGGTGTGGTGGGATGCCATTACATATATTTTTTTTGTACTTATTAAAAAAATTAGACATTTCATATAGTATATATATAGTTAATTTTGGAATGTTTTATTCGTGATTTATTTTTTTTATACTAGAATGTTAATGCATGCCCTTTTAGAATGTGAGGGGCGGTGGGTGAAGTAGGGGGCGTGGGCGGGTGGAAGGGTGGTGAGGGGGTAGGCGAGTGAGGGGGGCGACGTTGGCGGGGCGATTCTGATCATACAAATAAAAAAATTATGATATATTTTCGTTGTTAATTTAAGTTAATATGTTTTTATTATTTACTAATTTATGTGTTTCTATTTTTCAGGAAAATGGCATCAATGAAAATTTCAGTGAATCTTTTTGGACCAAAGACTCTTAAAGGTGCATCTTCAAGAAACATTGGTGAATGAACTCCACCTGAGCTCATGATTACAAATCTTTCAAGTGCCTCAAGTGATAAGAAGATGATTTCAGACTGGAAGAATTCGAAAGAGGTGAAATTTCCATCAAGAATCTGGTATGTAAAAGAAAGAGAAAGCACAAATGTGAATATATATCTATATATTGATATACCAAATGATAATGGAATTTTTGAGGTGATGGGAAAAGTCATAGATATGTGTTCACTGAATTTGTTTACATACTTACAAAAGCTCTCAAGTCACATGAAAGGATTAAATACCAACTATCGTATTCACTGTATGACATGAGAGAGGTATCTACAAAGTTGTGTAAACAAATCGTAAATGAGATGACACAAAACATCATAAATATTGTTATTTATATTTGTATTTTGCATTCTTAAAAGTGTCTCGCTATATTTTTTAGCTTTCTTTTTTTATTGACATATGATATTTTGTTTGGCAGAATTTTGTTGAAAGTTGTTCAATTAGGTTGGGAGGCATTCATTTCATAGAGCATGATATCATGAAAGTTGTCAACAGTTTTTACTCAGTGTTAGAAGAAGATATGGAAAATAAGTAAAATGTAATAATTGATGATGCTACAAAACTACATCCAAAAAATCAGAAAAAAAGGCCTTTCGTGGATAAATCTAACAAGGGTAAACAAGTTACTTTTGAGGACGATGAAGTTGAAATTGATAGTGAAGAATATGTTGCCATTACTGAAGATGACATTGGAACTGAGAAGAGCCATAAAAAGCCAAAAGGAATAATGCCCAGGAATAAATCTGTTGGGAATGTTATGACCAAGAAAAGTAAAGTTGAAGATTTTGTAGCAGTCATTACCAGCAGTCAAGAACCTAGTGAAACTTCAAAAGAAAGCAGAGAAATCATTACACGAGGAGCTAATTTAGAGGATGGCATTATCAAAACGAAACAAAATTCCATTCGAGAGAATTTGACAAAGAGAAACTTAATTGATGGTGGTCATACATTTCAGCTTCATGTAAGGCAAACCTATAAAGCAAGTGAAGGACAATGTCAATATCAAGTTAGAAAGCCACATGATGTGCATGTTCACAACTTGAAGACATTGATGAGATACAATCCATATGCTCATGTGGTTAGTTATGTGCTTCTTGTTGATCCACTTCAAGTTCCCAACAAAGAAACATTTGATAAGTCAAAATGTTTTGAATACAATTATTATGTGCGTGGGGGGAACCATTTTGTAGAAGCTCAAAGACAATTGATGGAGGAATATCCTAGTACCCCATGTTTTGAAACAATGAAATGTATCATTTACAATGGTTTATCAGATACAGAAGCAAAGTTAGTGGCATGGGATCATAATTCAAATAATGAATATAGGATGTCTATGACTTTCATCCAAAGGGTTAGATTTATTCATAGTGAATTTGAAGAAAAATGTGGTGGGGATACGATAAATGTTACCGTAGATTTCCGAAAGGAATGTTGTATGGAAATAGGCTATGAAATTGAAGAGAAAACCAATTCAAAAGGTGTAAAATGCAACAAAAATAGTGATTTATTCATAGGTGTTGATAACATTTTCCAATTGGCATTTAGAACTGGAGATATTTGGAAGTTGATTGATGAGATTTTTAGCATGTGGGAAGACATTGCCATTAAAATCTAGAAGGTGAAAAAGTCTAAGCCATTGATATGTGGCAACAGTAAACTAGCTGCTGAAATGAAGCAGCTTCCAGACGATATGACTATCACACCTTGGAGGGCCATGCAAGGAGTGAAAGATGAAAAAATTGTCAAAACAATATTATCTCATGTGAGCTCAGGGGAATTATCATTGGAGGAAATGTCTGAAGAATTTCAAAAGTAAGTTTATTGAATTATTTTTATTTATTTCTAGATTATAATTATATTTTAAATAAAACACGTTGTTCTTGGTAGTATTTGTTATACATATCATTATATTCAATTTTTGTTACTTTATCTATGCAGTCACAAAGTTTACATGAAAATTCAAGAACAAATGGTTAGATTGTTGAATGAAGATAGTTGGGATGATGTTGTATGCAACTGTCCAGATTCAAGTTCTACATCAACATTAAAATCTTTTTATCTTGCATTTAGAAAGGTATCTTGATTTATACATTCATTTTTATTCACTTATGTACTATTTTTAATTTATAACTTACACATATATTTGTTTATTTTATAAAAGATGAGGAAGGATGATAATGGAGTGCCAGATAGTTTCAAAACCTTTATTGAAAAAATAAAGATCAAAATATTGAGGAAGCAACGTATTAAGAATGTTCAACTTGATCCAACTCTTAATGATTTCATTTGGAATTGGCTAGAAACTATTCAATATCAAGTAATACAAGGCGACTGTGAAGACATTGCTAAACTCATACCTAAAAGGGATTATGCCCTAGTCATTGCAAATATTCCCCATGGTTTCAATATTCTAAACATTGACTATGATAGTGACCCTTATACTTATCAAGCTCCTAGTAAAGTGGTTGCGGGATTTGTAGAAGTCACATCATCACCATTATGGACATTTGTGACATTTCATTCAAACACACAATTGGCAATGTTATTGACAAGCTTCAAGGGGAAAACAAACTCAAGGATGCAACTTACATGGTAAGACGTTGAAAATGTATGTTTGATTAATGTTAAAAAAATCATTTATGTACAAGTTAATTGAAATTTTACTATTTCATGTTACACGCAAAAGTCAAATCTTCTTAACCGTGAATATCAACCAATTATAAATGATTGTGAGTTCATCCATATTGGTAGTTGGATAAAATATGATAGCTATATGTCTATGCTTTTCAATTGGGTAGATGGAAAGAGTCATAGCCAAATATTGGTTTATGATGTTGTTGTGAAAAACTAACATATGAAGATAATGAAGCAAAATGAGAGATATTTAACATTTATCAAAAACCACTATCATTGATTAAGTATCTTATAGACTTATGTTCAAATGAAGGAGATTGGGTTTTGGATTTTTTTTTCTGGCTCATGTAAGTTTTATTATATATAATTGAATTTCAATATATTCTTTCTTAATTTATATGTCATTATGCTAATTTAATTCATTATTTCTTTTGTGCTTGATAGTTAGGTACAGCACTAGGATGTTGCCTACAAAAAGAGAGAAATTGCATTCCCATTCAAAAAGATCCATTACATTGCAAATTTATTCAGCAAAGAATTAATGCTCTTCAATTTCTTCCATATGCAATGCCAGAAATTGGGTTCAACAAAGGGGATTTTAGTGAATCACGTGTGGCAAAAAAGGAAAAGGAACCTCAACCACCATTACATGGAATTATTGGAAAGGCATACATTGGGAGATTTGCAAACATCAAATATCCATTAGAAGAGGAAGATGAGCAAAATGAAGTAGAAAATACTGTGGAAGAAGACAATGTTAAAACTCTAGAGATGAAGAGTTTGGATTACATGATATTGTTGATTAAAGTTAAGTTATGCTTGGAAATCAAGCTCATTTTTTGTAACTTTTAATTAGTTATACTTGTAATGTTTTGACTTTGAAATTTTATGAGAAGAATAAGCATTCAATTAATGTTGTTATGTGTTGACTATTTGTATTATGTGATTTTCCCTTTAATTTTTATGTGAATCATTATTTTTTGTAAAAGAACATTGATTTTTATATCTTTTTGACATGAAATTCATAAAAAAAAAAAAACTATTATTTAACCATTTTTTGTTTAGATTTTCCTACAAAATTGTGATTTTAACATGTCATTTCTAGCAAAAAATTATCAAAATGTGTCATTTTTTAGTTATACTTATGTTCAAAGTGGTTATTTTTATTTCAATTGTTAAAAATTATTGTTTTTTTCGAGACAATTATTTGATGTGCATTGAAAAATTAATTAACGATATATAAATATGTAGAATATCAAAACTTTAAAATATCAACCTTCTTCTTTAACTATGCAAAAAGATAAAAACTTCACTACAAAAACAATTAAAAAAAATTAAAATGAAAACAAGAAAATATGAAGAAGAAAACCACTTCAAAAATTGTTAAATTTAAAAAATAATTATTCATATTTAATACATTAGAAAATTTAAAGTCAAAAAGGGGTCTTTTAAAAAAAAGCCCTGATTCATAATCAACACTTTTTAAAATCAGCGTGCAAATCACTAACATTGTAAAAACTAATGTACATTTAAAAAAAAAAAAAGTGTCAAAAACTATGCTAAAAAAAAAATATGTGTATTCTGCATCACCACTTTTCAAAATCGAGTCACTTTTTTGCTACCTCTACGAAACAGGTAATCATATCAGTTCCTGTTTCAAAGTTTACATTGTTGACAGCCAAAGTGCAATTTTCTTGGCAAAGAATCATGCTTATCATTATAAGACAAAGAACATTGTTCAGTATCACTTTGTAAGGGATATGGTTGAGGACAAAAAGGTGTTGTTGGTAAAGGTGGGCACTTTGAAGAATACTACAGATGCATTGACAAAGTCTATGAGCATTGAGAATTTTGCTTGGTGTAGAGAAACAATGTGCATTGCAGGGCTAGACCAATGACTAAGCTCTCATGTGGCCCCATATGGAAAGAAAACAACAAGTGGGAGAATGTTGGGTGTGTGTTATATTCTTTCCACGACTAACCCCAGGTGCGAAGTCGAGGGATTAGGGGAGGGCAGTCAGGCCCCCCTTTGTTGCGCTGAGTGCCGCAAGTGGGGGCAGAAAACTCTCCTGTACGGGGTTTAGGGCAACACCTCGAGAAATTTTTTTTTGACCCTATATTAGGTGGGCGGACCTACCTATGGTTTTGTGCATGGATTTCACACATGGTTTGGGCATGATGCCTTTTTTGCCCATGGTATTTTGTAGATCCGGTCAAGGGAACTAGGTTATGTTCTAATCCAGGGTTTATGGATGCTTCGGCATGTATATATATGTATTGTAACATTGAAAGGAATATAATGAAAAATCAATCTAATAGTCCCGGTTTTGGGATCCAGGGGAAAATATCTGTGTATATCTATTTTATGTTTTATGCTCTCACCATTGTATATTTTCTATTTTTAAGAATTCGTTTGCAGGTAATTTCTGTACAGGGTTAAAACTTACAATAAAATTTTTCCACCATAATACATATCAACATTTTTCCACCATATAACATCATGTAATGATATAATGCACCAACATCAAATATTTATAATGCAACAACCAATGCATTCCACACAATGTATTAAACAATATAACACCAAATATTAATGCCACCAATATAACCATACTTCCAAGTTGTGAGTGTGGAAACCACCCATGAATAACCATTCTACGTATTGTTACTATTTACATACAAAATCCTTGATTCACTATAAACACACGCACACACACACACACACACACACACATATTTGCCTATAAAACATAATTGAAATACTTAGATCCAAATACTATATCATTACTATGATATCCTTCAACACATACATGTAACACATATCATAGATAATTTGGTAGAAGTTCCAAAATATAGCGATGGTATGGCATGCATTGGTATTCTAGTTTGATTCCCCGACATCTGTTCTTAATTATGATGAGGCTCAACATAATTTTGGCATCCCCATAATGCACCTCCGGTATCTCAAATGAATTGGCATCTATAGATCTAACAAACCTCTTACCACAATGCATCCATGTAACATTATATTCCGTCAAAACACCCAATTCTATCCAACCATAAGTGTAACATATCACTGGCGTTTGCAGGTCCTACATAATTTCTCTCAGGTGTGAAATTCTCTGATGTCTAGTGCCCAATTCTAACCATGTCTCCTCCTTATTACTATTACTTATTCTCATGGCGGTATCAAAGAAGTAATAAAAGTGATGAATACAAGAAAAGCCACATATGAGGAAAGGTTCCATGTTTAGTTCTTCACATAGTCTTCATGCATTCGATGATCATATTACTAATCATTTCAACCGTGGTTCCATCATTGTGTTTCACAAACATGTTTCCTTCACACTATTCACTTGATCCTATGGAGGTGATAAATTGTGTAGAGTGTTGAATTGGGCATTGCGCAATATGATAGCCACAATGCGGATTCTCCAAGCCATTGTTGCTTTAGTATGAGGGTAAAAGCCTTAAAACTTTTTTTTTCTTTTCAACTAACCCTCTGCACCAACATGACCTTTTTATTCAATTCATCCATTTTCATTTTGTTTGCAGATGTAGTGGTTGTTGTTGTTGATTCATGTGATTTATACCAATCATAACCCTCCATTGTCAGTGACTCTATCATAATTGTTTCTACCTATCTCTATAATAAGATAACATGTTCTATTTTTTCATATTCTTCTCCTGGGTATTCTTAGCTATCACAATCTTCTTTTCTTTCTCAACGTCATTTCTACAACATTTTTGTTGCGCCTATTGTTTCTACATAAGTGTTTCCATGTTGTGCATGTTAATTTTCATGATAATTTTTTGGTGACTTGTACAACTGATCATCTATCTATCTTATGCACATCAAATTGCATTTAAGGAATGCACTTGAGTAGGCATGCATACTGCATAACAGGTGTCACTTGAATGATAACAATGCATGAGCTAGGATATTTCTAATCCAACGATAGATATATTTTCAATACTTTGGACTATGGAGAAATTTTGTTGAAAAGATGAAATATTGATCCCTTCAATAGCCTCAAAGCTTACAAATGGGACAACTACTACTCCAATAGAAAAATATATGAGAAGCATTTACATTGCTCTGCAAAATTCAAGATCTATGCAGAAACAATTCACTTTGTGTCAACACCCTGAAATCTATCATGCTTTGTCTATCAAGATTTTGCATGGTGATCATGGGAATTGGTTGAGATCTCTTAGCCTATTCATTGTCTAAATCCTTACGAATATTGAAGTTTATACAATATATAGCCTCTTTTGCTTGAACTTGTAGCTTTTTATGATAATGATGTCGAGACATACAAGGACCACTACACATTGGAAAAACTAACTATATTTGTATTATTGCCTACAAATGCAAAGCCTTCACTGGAAAATGGGATGATATAGACAATTTTTTGCCCCAAGGAAGTCCATTCAATATCATCTAATGTCCAACTACATCAAACATTATCTATATCGAAGTCTCATTGTCTTTACTGTAAGGAATGTCACGACATATTTTCTTCTTGATTTACTGTAGTATTCTTAGTCATCATACATTTAAGATAGTTGATACACTTTGAATGTTTCTTAACAAGGTCCTGCAAACACCTCTCCGTTTGGAATTGTAACTGGTCATACTCATCATTTTCTTTAAAGGTTTATTGTAGAGACATTTCAACATATGCAATATATTGTCAAGGAACTATTGGGGATGCTCTCCCCTTGAGATGATGCTTCTCTAACACCCATTGAATTCATATTTTTATTTTTTGAGAAACTCCCCCTCAAACCATGTTGACTTCATTGTGTCATTGAAGTCACATGCTGCTCCTTTTGCTTCCTCTCAACACTTCAGTGGACTACTTTGATTATGTGTATCTACTTCATTGTTTGGTCTTCTTGGAGTTGATTCCATTTTTTGTCTATAGTTATTTAGGGTATATGGCAGTTTGCAGTCTTTGACCATGTGGCCAAGGTTTCTACACAAATATCACCTTATATGGCCAAGAAATGGAGTAAATGGTGTGTGTCCTCTTGAGCCATTTCTACTCTTCTTTGTGTACATTTTTTATTCAACAACTTTATGTCCAAATCCATTGCATAAATAACAGTAACCATAGAAATTATTTGTGGACCTAGTGGATGACTACCTTCTATGTTTGCTTGTTTGAAGGAGCCTTCCTGTTTGTTACATCTTCTACTGATTACTTTTGAATTTTTTTCTCTTACATTCTATTGCAACATGACCAGGTTCATGGCAAGAAAAACACTTGATATCTTTTAAGGGAGCAAAGAATCTCCTTTGTGATAATCCAAATTTTCTCAACCATTTCCATGAGCAAATGACCTTCTTGCAAAGTACCCCTTCACCTTATTCTTTGGTTTTTTATGTTGTTGCTTGTTTTTGTTTGTTTCTTCTTATGTAGATATTTTTTAGGTTGTGTCCTCTTTAATGGTTGGATTTTCTGAGTTCTTCATAGAGACAACCTCCTCTTCTAGGTTTTTACACAGTCTATTCTTTTCATTTATTTCACTTTTTGTTGAACCAATTTCATATTCTAATATTTCATATTTTTCTTCCCTCTCCTTTAGTCAACTACTCTTCACCTCTTCTATTCTCCTTGCTTCTTCAAGTTATGTCTTTACATTCATAATTTCCTTGAACTCATGTTCTCTTTCATCACAAATATGCAAAAGTTCCTTATGGTCTTTTCTCTCATTTGCAAGTCTATCTATTTCAGCAAACGTTGATTCAATCCTAGATTGATATTCATCTATCTTTTCTTTATGAAAACCAAGTATATCCACACCAATAGAGGAATAATATGACTAGATTCTTTCCTTCTAAGATACCTTTTTTTTCTTCCTCTTTTTCCTCTCCTTTCTTGCATTCTTGTTACCAATATCTCCTTCATGCATGACCTACAATCTATCCTATATTTAGTTTACAAAATTTAAATATATTACTATATCAATATCCTTATTATGAAGATTGTTATGAATTGCACATTTTGCCTTAACATTTCGTTGTTTTTCTTGAGTAGAGGGGTGATCATCTTTACTATATCCATCGTATACAAGGCTGCTTCCATACACCATATCCATAAGTTATCAGTTATGATTTTCCCTGATCTCTCCATTCATGAAAGTTTGTTGCACTTAGCATAGCTACACTATAATAATACATATTCAACCAAGTCTACCTTCCATCTATTAGGTTGTCATAGAAGGAAATTGGCTCTAATACCAATTATTGGAAACTAAACTAAATTAAGAGGGGGAGAGGGTGGAGGGGGGGGGGGCAAGTGAATCAGTTTAGTAACATTCATGGACTCAAATTTTAATGATTTATTTTTAATGATTAACTGAACTATTAAATTAGAAACATACACCTTATGAATAACAAATTTAATGCATAACCAACATTTAATAAGTAAATCACAGTATAATAACTCTCATGACATCAGAAAATCAACACATAAGCACCACATGTGGACACCAAATATAAGTGGAAACCCATAAAGGGAAAGAAACTATGACTTTTTTATTGTTGTGATGCAAAGAAAAACTCTTACTTCCTCTATTACATCAGATTTTTTGTAGGCTCCAACCTATAGGAGGCTTCCACCCCAATTCTTTTTCAAGCTTCAACTTGAAAGGAAGTTCCAACTCCCACAAATTTTCTACAGGATACAACCCACAGGAGGCTCCTACCTCAATAAGCTCCAACCTATTCTTTATCAAGCTGCAACTTGAAAGGAGACTACAATCCACTTATATATACGAGAAACAATATGATGATTTACCTCGTCTACAACTTTGCATACCTCCATCTCTATCTCTTCTTCTTCTATTGCTCAAATATGTTTTACATTAGCTTTATATAAGTGTCAGGTAACTAATGAACAACACCTTAATCAACTCTCACATTCTTTAACTCTCTAACCATTCAACCCTACGACCTCACAAAATTTTATAAATGAACATTGATGGTTATTAGTATTCCACACACATGAATCTGAAATGACAAAACTTGTCTATTTGCATTCCAAGGGTGTCTCTTCAGTTCCAAAATTGTTCCAACTCTTGAACATTAAAATATGTAAAATGAATTTCACCACATCCAAATGATGTGCATTCATATTCTTCATGTCAATAAAATAAATTTCAACATATTCAAATAGCATGCATTAATATAGTCCACCTTTAAAGATTACAACCACCAAAGTCCTAATTAGATTTTAATGAGATTTATACATAAAATATATACAAGCCCACATCTCTGCAACTATGTTCAACACACATTTTCCTTTTTCATAGCCTTGCATCACAATATTATTTGTGCCTTTGCATTGCATCACAACAATTCTCATGCCTTCTCCTTTTCCTTTGCTTTGCATCACAATAATCTCCTCAAACAAATTAGTCTTCAAATCATCCTTAGACACAAAACATATGCAACCATTTATATCACAACATTTGCAATGCATTCACTCTCCAATCCCATATCTTTGTTCTTTGCAACTTGTCAGCTCAACATGCCACACATACCAAGCATCACAAACATATCATTGTACTTAGATATAACAAGTATACCTTGTTGCTCACAAGGGTAGACCACATTTTTTTCAAACAAGCATCACAATGTCAATTGTGCATACATCAATGACATCAAATACCTATCTTGTTTCTCCTTTTCCATCACCCTTTGCATCACAAATTTGTCTTGCATTTTCATTCTCATTGCCTTGCCTTGTACATCTTCAACACCGATCTCTAGTACATAATACATATCACATAACCATAATGTATCAATATAGCACAAGAATCAACATCATCAAGCATCAAAATGCATACCTCTTTCATGCACCACAAGCATCAAGCATCACTAGCACCAAACATACCTTGTACACAAGCATAACAAGCATATTTTGTTGCTCCCTTCTTCTTCCTCAACATTTTCAACATAACCTCTACAACAACGTGACATATCAAACATATACCTTGCAAAATCCCTCAGTTGCTTCAACAACATGACATATCAAGCATATACCTTGCAAACCTCCTCAGTTGATTCAAGATCATGACATATGAATCATATACCTTATTGTCAAACATCAATTCCAACATACCTTGCTGCTCTTTTTGTTCCTTTGCCATCATTGATAATAATGCCAACACATTCCTCATCATGATGCATGACTGACAGAATGGGATCCCCTTCTCTGCTCTATATACGCTTGGGTTATCTCATTTCCATTTTGGGCTCCAACATAGATTGGCTAGGAAATCTCACTATTGAGGACACAAGGAATCCTTAGTTGTTACTATGTTACCTCAATGACAGCAATTTACAATACACATAGTGATAATTATTCATAATTTTCATGACACTCATTTCCAATAATTTCATTATAGTGATAGGATGGTAGCTTAACTCTCAAACATGACTCTTTCCCAAGAATGACTAACAATTCTTGCATTTCATAACCAAAATCTGTGGATTATATTTACATGAGTGGAGGAAATAACATGCCTTCATAAGAAGCCCACATATCTCACTTTCCCCACTAACTCTAAGGTCCAAATACTTAGGAAAAGATAATACAAAGAGCATAGGCTTAGGAATAAAAAATAACTATCTTACTTTGACCCTCTTTAAGCCCTTTAAGCTCCCTTTATTTACTCACTTGTGGAACCATAGTTGCCCATCTTTTTAATCCTTCTACATCTGCAATCTATGGTGTATATTTTTATTATCATTCAACATACATTTACATATTACATCATTTTTCTCAATGATTAATCATATACACATATATAGATTGCAAATCTATAGATCAAAACTTGGGGTGTTACATTTCATATGTGACTAATGCATGACTGTGAATAATACATGATACATGACTAATGATAGTCATACATAGGCATGGTGATCCTAGTTGTACAAGGAATGGAATGAAATGTGGGAAAGTAAATGGGACACAAACACAAAGAGAAACATAGTAGAGATAACAATAATATAGTGAAAACCCATCTTCTATTAATAAATGAAATAACAAAATACTATAGAACACAAATTGGCTAGAATGAGGGTAGTTATCTCTTAACAGAGAGAGATAATAGCAAGGTGCATTTGCAAAAGCTATTATGAGAGGCTGAAATAATGACCTTTTAACATAAAGAAAGAACCCTATAGGTCCAAAAACCTAACCCTAGAAGATGAAACACCAAAAGGCTTGCAGGCCCCAAGGTGGTTAGTTGGTACAATAACTTTCCAAGTGTGCAATTTTGCATAAAATACATGTTTGGGGCGCATGACAACTCATTGGAAATAACTATCTGAGGAATACAAATTTTTATTGGGGCTAAGGGTTTCCATGGCATCCCCTACCCCCCTCAATTTCCAAAAAACATCATTTAGGGGCTCAAAATGGCCCTTGAAGTTTGGGAGCCAAAAATCATAGAAAAACTTCCAAGAAGATAGAGAACCATTGAAATAATAGAAGAGGTGGGTGGCCATCAATATCCATCAGGATCAATGACCCCCCCTTAAGAAGTAATGGTCTCCATTGTGTTAAGTTCCCTCTTTAGATGGGGAAACTTATGTTGAATTTGGCTCCTAGTGAGACGATTTCCTTAGTGAAGAGGTTGCCCTACTTTGATAACCCAGTAGAGTTGTATGTGTTTTTGGTAGGTATTCATTGTCTTGGTGTCCATTATTTGATCAAATATAGCATGTTAAATGTAGTAAATATTGAGTTTTATGGGGTCCATTTGCTCAGCAACCTCTAATGTGTCCAACATAGGTGGAATTTATGGTCAAAGCAACTCCACAATAAATATTGGGTGCAAGCTAAGGAAAGTGGGAATGTTCAATTCAAAAGCATTTTCATCCACAACATTTGTGATTGTCTAAGGCCCATATCAAACAACCACAAACACACAAACATTACCATGCTTGGTGGATGGAAAACATGACATGTAATCCATGGATACTAACTCCTAGGGATTTTATGGGGTAGGTAGAGGAGTGTACAACCCCAACTTCTTGATGGTTGGTTTAGCAATGGCATTAATAATACACAATCTAATATATTGTTTGACACCTCATCGAAGCTTTGGCTAGTAGAAATAGTTATAAAGTACTACCACTACCTTCTCCACACCAAAGTTCTCTACCACCCAACTGTAATGTTCCTCCCAAATCGGCTTGGCATGTTGACTTGAGGGAACACAAAGGTGGCCTAGGTAACATAAGAGCACATCCTAGAGGTGGAAGCTTGGAACTTACTTAACTTTGATCAACATCTGGGATGTGGCAGTGAATTTAGATTCATTGTTGTATAATTGTGGCCACCTAGAAATTGCATTCCCACAAGAGTTAGGAATTGTAGTTATTACCATAAATGGGGGTTGACTAACGCAGTATGTGGCATGATTGGTGTTATCCCTCTTGTATTTGATGTTCAAATGGAATTGTTGTAGGCATGTGTGTACAATTTCCCACTGTAGATCAACAGATTATGCAATATACTAAAGAAAAATACCAGATCTACTTCTACAATAAACTTGCAGAAGCTTAATCGATTATGAGCAAGATCAAATCGAACACATATAACTGAGAATGAGAAAGAAATCACACATGAACACAGAAGAATACTCTGGGGAAAGCCTCAACTAAAAACCCCGACCTCTATAATATCATACAAGTGGAAATATGTTTGGATTACACAAAGCTTTGGCTCACAAGCTATCCAGCTCTCAGTACAATCCTACAATGCTACTCATAGACATAATAAACAACACATATGCCTTCCTTGATTCCTCCAAGCCTCCTATTTCCTTGTGCAGTTTCTCCTGGATCCTCCATCTGCAACCTGTGTGATTCTCACCTCACACACAACACTGACCTCTGAAAAAACTGCGCAATCCTGAAGGAGATGAATTCCTTCTACATGTATGAGTTTCCTTTATAGGAAAATTCCTCCAACTAATAGTACAATGTCCCTCCTTTAATCTCAACTGGGTCTTTGTCTGAACTGACATGCATGAGTTATTTATGAGAGAATATTTAGTTATCTGGAGAACACTAGTTGCATGCATGCATGCATTAACTGACTGAACTCACAATTAGTTCCTCAAGCTGTTTGGAACTAATTTAACTGGACTTAGCTCAGTTAATTGAGCTAACTAATTACAACTCAAATACAACTCATCCTTATCTCCTTAATTAAGGGATAACTTCCTCAATCAAAGGGATAATTGTTG
>APFE030105711.1:55574-106903 GCA_000404065.3 Pinus taeda | reverse complement strand
GTCTTCACATAGACTTCATGTTTTATTTTCTCCAACTAATTAACTCAAGATGAATTAATTAATTATTTTTCAAATAGCTGCTGAGACCAAATTCGAATTTTAATTCGACTAATTAAAATTGGAATCTATCTCAAAATGCTATTTTTAGCATTTCTATTTTTTTGTTATTTCCAACAGAGTTGGAGTATATCCTGAAATGTTATTTATAGCAATGCTATTTTTAGCATTTCTTGTTTCCATTTTCAACACTCCCTCTCAACAAGAAAGGCATTCAACTCAAACCCGATCTTGAGCCTTTGGAATGTTCTGCATGCAACACTTCTCTCAGGTGTTGTTGCTCCAACAACTCTAGGAACTCAAAAAATATCCAACCTGAATCGGAATGATGCCTCTGTCATTAAAGTATTTGACTGCTATTGCCTCTGTCAACTGAGAACTCTGCACCTCTGTTCTCTTCAGTATGTGACTGCTCTAGCCTCTGTCACTTTGATATCTAACTGCATCAATCACACTGATTCCTCCTGCTACATCCATGCTGTTGCTGGTCCTATCTCCCAACACTACATCTGCACTGCACCTCCTCTCATCATGTTGCATTGTGCTGCCCACTGCTGAACTGCAACTCAGTTACTAAGAAGTAAGTAACTGATCTCCTAACTGACCTCCCTGTTGGGCTAGAAACACCCTCTGATGCTGAAGCTCCCTCTGTCGCTGACAAGTGCTCCCTCTCTGACCTCTATGCTGCTGCAACAAGTCCCTGCATCTCGCACCATTGCACACCTCTCTATGCCATCCTGCACTGGTGCAACGCTCCTATGCCTCTCGCATTGTTGCAGCTTGCTAGCTCTGCGCTATCTTGGGACTCCTACATTGTAGCTCTCTCTGTCGCTCCATCCACATCCATCTCTACCCACTCAACTAGTCCTGCTCCTCCTCTTCGGGGTTCCCGTAGCAAGGTCTAATCAAAGAGGTTGGGTACCTCAAGGATCCTACCCCTATTTCAACCTTCTTGGGACTATCACTTCACATCACCCCACCTCACATCTGGAGGTATGGCTGCATGTGATCCCTTTACCCACTTGGTTCGAAATTTCCTTGTGCTAGAGGTCTCTACATGAGTGGATGCCTCCACTCAGTCTCCTCTTGGCTTCTCTAGTTGTGGTTGCTCCACAACCTCCCGAAGTTGCTTCACCAATTGTGGCTCCTCCACAATTGTCTAAGACTTCTTCTAGCGCTGCATGTTGAGAGGTAATGTACTCTCCCTCTCAACCACCAAGTCTCCAACATTTGCCTTATCTCCTCAAGGCTTTGCATGCATCTTGAACCTCAAGAGAATACAGGTTCTTGACTCCTGAACCGATTTGCTTCACCTGTCTCATGGTGATGTGTCTAAGGTAAACCTTTCCCTTACTGAAGACTACATCATAGCCTTTGTCTTCCAGCATCGCGATCGATACCAAGTTTTTCTTCAGTCCTAGCACATACTTCACATCTGTCAAGGTAATGCGAGCTCCATGCTCCCTCTGAAAAACAACCATGCCTACACTTGAGACACTATACTTTTCCTCATTACCCATCTCTATGAGTATCTGGAGGTCTTTCTCCTCCAAGGTACTGGACAAACTCTTATCGTCGGTCATGTGCAATGAAGCTCCACTGCCAAGAAACCAACCGCAACCCATCATCGATGAAACCATGCATGCGATGAGGGTGAAATCCAACTCGAACTATGAGGCCAATGCCTCACCTTCTAATCCTTCCAAGGATCCCTTCTTGGATTTCTTCTATGGACAATTCGTAGCATAATGGCCCACCACCTGACAATGAAAGCATCGCACTTTCGATTTGTCAAACTTCTTCCAACCATGGGAAGAACTGGATTTGGCATGGGATGCCTTCCCTTTCCCTTTCTTCGCCTTACTCGCTAAGGCACAATTTTATTCATCCTCCTTGGATGAAGAACCATCTCTGGTGCTTCTTCTTATCTTCTCCTGCATCAGCTTCGACCAAAGGCGTTCCCAATCTGGTAGTTGCTCTCTTCCATTTACCAAGTCTTGGTAGTTACACCAACTACTAGGAAGACCGAAGAGAGCAATACTCACCATGTCTTCATCAGCTGTCGTGATCCCTACACTTCCAAGCTCATCCCTACAAGTGGTGAGCTTGTTCAGATATGTAGAGATCGTGTCGCCCTTTTCACACTTGATTTTCTGAAGCTTGTCTTTTAGCGCCAGCTTCCTCTGATCGCTATTGTTCTAATATAGATCTTTCAATATTTTCCACATTGAAAACAGTGTCTCCTTCCCATGGAGACTTGAGACTATGTGGTATCGAACTCCCTCCAGAAGGATTCTCCTCGCTCTAGCCACACATTTCTTCCATTCCGCCAATTCTATAGCATGAGCTGTTGTCAGCTTGGGGACTTCTTGATAAATGAAGTCCTAGACCATTGTCCTCTAATATTGCTTCCATGCGATCCTTCCAGGCTATATAATTTGAGCTGCCATCAAGGGCATACTCGAGTCTTAAACCGTTGAATGCCATTGGTGAAATTTGAGATGTGATGAGAATTTGATTTCTATAATCAGGAACTTCAAACTTCGAACCTCTCCCTTCTTTGTATATTGTTCTTTGCTTTGATCACCTTTGCTCTGATACCATGTAGAATTTCCCACTGTAGATTAACATATTATGCAATATACTAAAGCAAAATACTAGATCTACGTCTACAACAAACTTGCAGAAGCTTAATCGATTACAAGCAAGATCAAATAGAACACATATAACTGAGAATGAGAAAGCAACCACACATGAACACAGAAGAATACTCTAGGGAAAGCCTTAGCTAAAAACCCCAATCTCTATAATATCATACAAGTGGAAATATGTTTGGATTACACAAAGCTTTAGCTCACAAGCTATGCAGCTCTCAATACAATCTTACAATGCTGCTCATAAACATAATAGACAACAATGTGGACCATTTCTTATGGCGATCATTATGTAACTTTCCTTGTTTCTCCATGAATTGCAGAGGCTCATGATTAGTGTGGATGATCATCTCCTTCCCAAAAATATAATTCTTCCACTGTTGGCAATCCCACACAATGGAGTGCATCTCCTTCTTGTAAGTGGGATATCTCTTGAAAATATCAAAGATTGTTTCACCCTGATATGCCATTAAATGTCATTGCTAAGTGAGGACTGCACCAATATGATATTCAAAGGCATTTGTCTCAATCTCAAATGGTTGTGGTAGGCCTAGCAAGGTGAAGACTAGTGTAGATCAAAGATGATGTCCTTTGTTTTAAATCGTAAGCTGCTTTTTTCTATCACTCAAACCAATAAAATTTTTCCTTTGCTCCACCCTTGGTCACTTAACTTAAGGGTCAATCAATATAAGAGAACCCCAACATGAAACTTTGGTAGAAGTTAGCAAGGCCCAAGAAGCTACAGAGCTCTGTTATAATCATCAAAGCTGGCCAATCTCAAATCACTTATATCTTAGTTGGATCCACATGGAACCCATGCTCTTCCACAATGTATCCCAAATATTGAATTCTATGCATTCCAAATGAGCATTTCTCCAAATTAGCATACAATGTATTTTGTCATACGGTGCTCAAGATCTATTGAATGCACTACAATTTTTACACACATGTTTTTCTAAAGATGGTGATGGCATCCAAATATACAACCCCAAAAGAGCTAGTGAACGGCCATAAGATATCAACCAGCATCCTCATTAATGTTGTTGGAGCATTAGTCAAGGCAAAGGGCATAACCAACCACTCCAAAAGGCCTTCTTTATATTTGAATAGTGTCTTCCATACATCAGTTGTTTAATTAGACCCTGGTGGCATCCTAACTTTAGATCAATCTTACTAAAGAAATTGGCACCCTTGAGTTGGTCATGAGGATCGTTAATCCTGGGGATCAAGTATCTATTCTTGATAATGCTTTTGTTCAGGGCTCTATGATGACTACAAAATCTCCATGTCACATCCTTCTTCTACACCGACATAATTGGACTTCTGCAAGGTGAGGAGCTTGGTTAAATGTGGCCCTGTTGGATGAGCTCATGAATCTGACATTTTATTTTCTCATTCTCCAAGAGAGAGCATTTATATATTGGTCCATTAGGTAAAGAAGCACCAAGTATGAATTCAACTAAGTGTTTGACCTAATAGTATAGAGGCACCCCCATAGGTGGAGTGATTATATCTATGTATGTCTCTACAATCTTATCCACTTAAATTTTATTGTGTAAAGGCCTCGTACAGAGGTTGTGGTGACCTTCCTTTCACCATTTGACCAAACCATGAAGATAACAAAATTTGTAGTTTCAGATATTACCTTTTGGAACTATTTTTTTGAGATCACTGAAATTGCAATACTTGTGACTACCTTTGGTGTTTTGTAGAGTTGGCCTTCTAGAATAACAATGAAATTATGGGGATGAGACTCGTAAGCAACATGATGTTTCCATGTATAGGGCTATCCTAAAATAACATCACAAACTTCAAGTGAGAAACATCACAAAATACCTCATCTTTAAAAAGCTTAATGTCGTAGGGCATGTGGCACCATTGGCTAACATGGATGTCTCGTCCAAGGCTCAATCAACCAATGGTGTATGGTGTATGGCTAGGGGTGTGGAACTGTCGACAACTTAAATCTCTTGATGACTTTGGATTATATCGGGTTCTTTTGGATCCCACTATTTAAGATGAAAATGGAGTGGGTCCCCTTCACCCATATCTATGAATGGAAAAGGTACTCCCTAGCTTCAAGCTCCTCTAGCTCTTCTGGTTGGATTTTTTTGGTCACGATGGTAGCACTAGGTTATGCATCAATCATTTTCTTTCCTTTATCTTGTTCTAAATCATAATCATAACCCAACTCCATTTCATTTTCTTTAAGCTCCACCAAAAATGATTGTTTCGAGTGACATTCATTAGTGTTCTGCCAGAAGAATTTCTAAAGCCCACACCACTTTCCAATGTCATTTTTTACTTCCCATTAGCCTTCTCTTCTTGCGACTTGGGTTGGTTGTCTTGAGGTTGGATCTCCTTTCTTTGTCCCTTGTTCTGTGAATTAGGGTTTCCTTTTCCATGCTTCTATTGTGGCAAATTGTAGAGTCAAACTCCCACTTATTCCACTACTTCAATTTCTTCTCAATTGTGACAACACATCGATAAGGGACACCCAATGAGGAGATGTCTAGGAAATTCATTTTGATTGGATGTACCTATGTAGGCCACTATGGTACTTCAAGACCAAGTGCCACTTGGAGTCTTTGATACATAGCTTTAAGCATGAGGTATGGAAATTATTGGTGTACTCTAGCACCATCTAGTCTCTCTCTGGTCATAGAGTTGTACATCTCATATACTAGTCATCATAGTTCCCTACATGGTAGAATTCCTCCTTAAAGGCTTCAATAAAAAAAACTCGAGTCAATCTTGCATTGAACATTGTAGACTCATCTTCATTATGTATCTCCTAGTGACCTTCCCACAAACATTTGACATGGGGAACGACTTGCAGTAGTGTGAAGATGATATTCTCATTGCCGAAATTTTTTTGGACACAATAATAGCCCTCTAACATATTTAACTATTTCTCCACAACATTTGCATCTATTTGGCCTTCGAATAAGGGGATATCAAAGTTAACCTATAACTTGAAGGGTGTCACACCTCCAAAATTGTTGCTTATTGACGGTGCCTTGGTTGTTGTTGGTAGTCATCAAAGGATCTGAGAAAATTATCCATCATTTCATTCCTCTATCGCACGAGTGCTTCCTCGAGGAACAACTTGATAGGATCTCCTACTTTGTCATATCTCTTTTCTTTTTCCATGGGAGATAGCTCAAGTTTGCAAGAGCAATCATTCCCAAGTGAAACTAGCTCAAGAACAAACTTTTTGTACCCTAACTTTGTCAAGGACATGCACTGAGAAAAAACAACGAGCAAATTACTTTGATACCACTCATTTGGGTTGTACAAATGAAATGAAATGCAAGAAAGTAAATGGGACATACATAGAGAAATATAACAGAGATTACAATAATATGGTGAAAACCCAACTTCTATTAATAAATGAAAAATAAATTATTGTAGAACACAAATTGTTTAGAATGTTAGTAGCTATCTCTGAACAAAGAGAGATGACAACTACTTGCATTTGTAAAAGCTATCACAAGAGGCTGAAAGAATGGCCTTTTAACATAAAGAAAGAACCCTAGAGGTAAAAAAACCTAACCCTAAAAGATAAAACACCAAAAGGCTTGTGGGCTCCAAGGTGGTTAGTTGTTACATCAAATTCCCATGGATGCAATTTTTGCATACAATATTCATTTGAGGTGCAAGATAACTCGTTGGAAAGAACTATTTGAGGACTACAACTTTTGTTTGGAGCCAGGATATGCCATGGCAACCGCTACCCCCCAAATTTCAAAAATAAATTGTTTAGGGCCTCAAAATGACCCCGAAAATTTAGGACCCAAAAGTCATAGGAAAACTACCAACAAGATAAAAAACCATTAAGATAATATAAAAGATAGATAACCATTGATATCCACCTAGATCACATAACATATGAATAATACATAAACCTTTCTCCACCAATGTTAAATCTAATTAAAATTAGCTAATTTTACAAATTGACATACAACTCATCGTGCCACCTTAAAGGAAACTCAATGATCCAATACACATAACTCAATGATCCAATACACATGAATGGCATTGGACAATATAAGAGTAATGCAAAATGCAAAAATAGAAGTTAATTGATCAAAGTTGAGGAAATCAATCCAAAAAATGTGTTATTGTTAAGTTCCCACACAAATGTTATTATTACTATTCTAAGTTAATTAAATTTTCCCATAAATTTCCATAGTCAGGCTCTTTTGTAATTTACAATCCTACAATGGTTAGCGTGTGACCTGAATTGTAAATGTCATTCTCCATAACTTTCATTCACACTCGTGATTCATAATTCTACGATGGTTAGCGTCCTATTCAGGGGATTTGTTAATGCATTCACTGTGTGGAAACAGTTCATGAATCACTCCGCCTCTTTTCTAGCAAAAATATGGCTGGAATTTACATCAATGTTTTATATCTGATCTTTATACCTAGACCTTCTAATAATTCATCCAATCTTAAGAAATCTGTTAGACTACTTGTCCAGCAATTGTGCTAGATTGCTAGACTGATTGGGATGATAGATAAGGGTAGTAAGCTTATCTATGTTGCTTAAGACATTGATTTGGATAGAAGATTTCTACAAATAGTATGTAACAGGTTCAAACTCCTGGAGCCATACATAACCTTGAAAGTGAGGCAAGAGGGGAATCATGATTGGCCTCTGTAAACATACGAGATGGAAGGAAGCGTCCACCATTCTGCATTTGATAGAACAAGGTACCGCTCGGGATAACTGCAGGGCGTACGCCCTCCTCATACAGGATTGCGTTAATAACAAAAATGTTGAACAAGGCAAGCAAATCCATGCACACGTGATTAAAACAGGGCTTGTCACATTTTCCTTCCTTAATACGCATCTTGTAAACATGTATGCCAAATGTGGCAAACTGGAATCTGCACGCCAAGTGTTTGACAGAATGCATGACCGAAGTGTCGTATCATGGACCGCCGTTATTGCAGGATATGTGCAAAATGGGTTTTGTCAGGAAGCTCTCGAACTTTTTCCCCAAATGAAGAGGGATTCTGTAGAACCAAATGAATTCACCTTTCCTTGTGTTCTCAAGGCGTGTGCTGGCCTTGAAGCTCTGTCGACTGGTAAACAGGTACACACCCACATTGTGAAAATTCGATTTGATTCTGATGTGTTTGTGACTAGTTCACTATTAGATATGTATGCAAAGTGTGGGAGCAGTGAGGATGCATGGAAACTATTTGATAAAATGCCTGAACGAAATATTGTTTCATGGAATGCGATGATCGCAGGAAGCGTCGTGAACGGTCGTGCTGAGGAAGGTCTTGAGATGTTTGAGCAAATGAGGCGAGCGAATGTGGAAAGCAATTGCATCACTTTCTGCAGTGTGCTCAATGCGTGTGTGAATATTCCAGCACTAGATCAGGGCAAGCAGATACATGCCCATGTTTTTAAAAGTGGATTTGTGGTCGATGTGAATGTGGGGAATACTCTTCTGGACTTGTATGGGAAATGTGGCTGTGTCGAGGATGCACGCATTGCTTTTGACGAGATACCTGCAAGAAATGCAGTTTCCTGGGGTGCAATGATTGCTGGATATGCGCAAAATGGATACAACGAAGATGCAGTAGATAGCTTTTGGCGAATGCAGCAAGAGGGAATTGAGGTAAGTGAGTACACATTTTCTAGTGTTCTAAAAGCATGTGCCGGCCTTGCAGCACTGGAACAGGGGAGGCAGATTCATTCGCATGTCATTAAAACTAAGTTTGACTCTGACGTGTATGTAGGAAGTGCCCTTGTTGATATGTATGGAAAGAGTGGGAGTATTGTTGACGCATGCCTAGTGTTCGACAATATGCCTCAGAGAAATATTGTGTCATGGAATGCAATGATCGCAGGATGTGCACATCATGGTCATGGAAAGAAGGCTCTCCAATTTTTTGAAAGAATGCAATCGGATGGCTTCATGCCCAACTACATTACTTTTGTTTGTGTGCTATCTGCTTGCAGCCATGCTGGCCTAGTGGAAAAAGGTAGGTTTTACTTCGATTCCATGGTTGAAGATTATGGCATTACCCCAGGAGCAGAACATTATGCATGCATTGTTGATCTTCTCGGCCGTGCTGGCCTTCTTGGTGAGGCAGAGGAGTTTATGAAAAGAATTCCATTGAAACCTACTGCTTCTATGTGGGGAGCATTGCTTGGTGCTTGCAGAGTCCATGGGAACATGGAGCTAGGAAGACAAGCAGCAGAATGTCTGTTTCAGTTGGATCCACAAGACTCCGGAACGCATGTATTGCTGTCCAATATCTATGCTGCTGCCAGCAGATGGGATGACGTAGAGAAAGTGAGGAGTGTGATGAAAGACATAGGGATGAAAAAGGAGGCAGGTTGCAGCTGGATTGGGGTAAAAAATAAAGTGCACTCATTCCATGCAAATGACAAAACACACCCATTGACAGAGGAGATCTATGCGTTACTGGATAAATTGAGTGGGCAAATGAAGGAAGCAGGCCATGTGTCAGATACAAACTTTGTGCTCCTTGATGTGGAGGAGCAGCAGAAGGAAGGCTTTCTCTGTTACCATAGTGAGAAGCTGGCTCTTTCTTTTGGGCTTCTCAGTATTCCTCCTGGGATACCAATCCGAATAATGAAAAACCTACGAATGTGTGGCAATTGTCACACTTCCATCAAATTTATCTCAAGTATCGTTGGAAGGGAAGTTATTGTGAGAGATACCAACCGCTTCCATCATTTTAGGGATAATACGTGTTCTTGTGGGGATTACTGGTAAATGCAAATGAACAACAGATGTATTATAAGGCTGGCCCTGGCAACATCATGTATTTTTGGAAGTGACAGTAACACAATTTGGATATTCATTGCAGAAATGATTATATGTTGCAATGTCATCAAGCATGCCTGAACTTGTAGCCAACATGGCCTAAACTTATAGCCAGCATCTTGTACATGTTTTTGTTGATTGCATCACCACAGCACCATCATTCTTGTTGGTTAATCATCCCCATAAACTTGGGAAAACTTGAACGGTAATGATAGGGGTACTCAATGTGCAAGGGTTGTACTTGAGTACTGTCCACAGTATGCAAAACAATATTTTTAAGATGATGAAATCATTGTTCAGTGTTTGGATTTAGTTGATTCTATATAAGGTTTTGGCATTATATTCAATCTGTTTGTAATGCAATGTCAGACGTGAGGCTAGCTGAAAAATGGATTAGATCTAAACCTTATATTCAATCTGTTTGTAATGCAATGTCAGACATGAGGCTAGCTGAAAAATGGATTAGATCTTTCAGAAAACTGAGCAGTGGGTTGTATCGTCATAATTTCTTCCTCACAAACGGAAGCAGAATGTTGGTTACAACAAAATTGTGAAACGCTGCATGCAGCCACTTGGGGGATGCACCTTATTGTGATATCCATAAAGTTATTTTCCTTGCTACTTTATCCCTAAGGCCTTTTGCTTTTGCATCAGGAAATGCCTCTTTTGGCATTTGTATCGACATGAGATTAAAATTTAAACATAACACACAATGACCACTTTGTATTAGAATCTTGATTAATACCTTATTGCAATCCAACGGGTTCGTGTTATGATGTGCACAACCATTATCCGGTCTTTTTAAGTTGTCTTTGTCAGCCTAATGGTTAAGAGCATGTGTTTCCCCTTAAGAAGTCACAGGTTCGAAACCGTCGGGTAGAGTACGTATGCATTCGTAGACTTAGCAGTCAAATCGCTATGTGGAGGTGGGTACCTTATCCCACAAACAAGGGGGTCTCATACACCAATTTGGTGTCTGGTTTGGCTGTGACCTTAAAATTGAATAATAATAATAATTTCAGTTGCCATGGAGGGGCTAGCTTACTTTTTCATATAAATGCCCAGCATTACTTCACGTAGATGTAAATTTTTTCCTTCTGGCTTGCTAACTCTAATGGACGTTCATAAGGCCTAAGAGAGGCATCTGGTTATCTTTCCCTGAAAGCCCATTGTAGCAAATACCACAGCAATAGTGTTTGCGGTGTCATCAAAAGCTTTGCAGAGGGTAATGAAGTTCTTTCTGGTAAATTTCTTGAGATCCATGTTAATGAATTTATTGTTACTTATGATGCGCTAGACGACACAACTTACTAGCCTACTTAGTAGCTGGAGTCTTCAGCTTGGATTGATTAAGGTTTGGGTTTAATAGGCCTGGAAACCTTATGGTTGGGTTTGCATGGCTACCTGAGGCCCGAGATTTTTTTTTCGGTTTGTAAATTCTTTCTTCCTTATTATAACCTTCAAGGACCTTCAAGGAGGGCAAGCATGTTGCAGAAATGATCATGCATGATCCTTGGATGTGTCATAATACGCTTATTGTGTTTTCCACTGAAGCTTTCAATCAGCATGAGCAAGCAGTCATGACTCTATTTTATATTTAACACCACAACAAAAACGTACTACACCATTATGAATGCCTCCTTCAGCCAAGAACAAAAACATACTACACCATTATGAATGCCTCCTTCAGCCAAGAAGCCATGAGTGGGGTATTTATTCCACATAAATTAACTAAGACTTGCACTTGGCCTCATCCTGTTTCACAATCACAAGCACCAAGAAGCATGATCACAAGCACAAGTGTGTCATTAAGAGACTTGAACCTCAACGTGGGTGATAAAAACACCTCGCTATCGTAAACTTGGCTAAGCATCCCTTAACAATAACCGTATTGTTTTGTCAAAATTTTATGAGGTATTCTCAAGTGATGAATATCTATAGTACGAGCATGATCACTAGTACAAGTGTGCCCTTGAGATACTTGAACTGCAAAACGAGTGATATAAACACCTCACTATTGTCCACCTAGTAAGCACCCATCGACAATACCGTTATTGTTTTACCAAAATGTTGTGAGGATTGCTCAACATATGAGAATCTATGGTTGCATTGCCCTATCTAAGTGGAATTTTCAACCCTGGGAATGCAATTTTGGAATTTTTTCAAAATGCATCTTAGTCCTTTTGGCTGGTTGATATCTTACAATCAGTTTTGCACGAAATGCCCCTCCCCCCAAATCAAAACTCCGAAATGCGACCTGTACGGATCTACAGGTGATCCGCCTCCCGAAACGCGTCTCAGAAATTCCAAAACGCAAATCGGGCCAACAAAGACACTTCCTAGCCTATGGGAACCACCTGCCTGATCTGCGTTTCGGAATTGTCGAGACACGTTTCGGGGGGTGGTTCACTCGGTCGATTCACTGTGGATTGGGGCCGACTCCGTACAGAGTGCGACCAACTCGATGGGCCATCGGTCGGTTCCACCATGCAACCCCACTAATTTTCACCAACTGGCAGCCCCACTAATTTTCCTTTTTTTTCATTTTTATTTTTGTTAACTCGTGTTTGGGGATGGGTCTAAGTTGGGTTAGGGAAGGGAATGAAGGGATTAAAAGCCTCTTTCTCTTCTCATTTGCTCACTCTTAGATTTTTGAAGAGCTTGCAGAGGAGAGGAAAAAGAGAGGAGAGCTTGGAGGAGTAAAAAAGGGCTTCCATCTACAAGAGCTAAAGACAGTGCAAACCCTAAACTCCCTCATTTTTCTGTCATTGTTTTTTGTATTTTCTCCTCCCTCTCCTACTCTTTCCCATTCTTTTTTCTTGCTCATTTAATTGCAGGTTGTCCACCACCTATATTCATATTCCAAGATGGTGTTCTTTTGACTTTTATGTATCATTCCACTTTTGGTCTTCATGATGACAAGGGGGAGTAGGAATAGAAGGAAAGAAGAACAAGAGGATAGTGGTCCCCATATGAATGACCCAATGTATGATGAGGAGGAAGGGTTTGAAGAAGAAAGGGATGAACCTGAAGGAAACACTGAAACGCTAGAGGGGAAAGTTGCATTGACACCATTGTGGAACTATGTGACCAAACTTGAAGGGGAAAAAAGTGGTGGAAGCTACAAATTTTTGTGCTCTCATGGTTGTCATGGAGAAAAACCATATAGTGGTTCATATACCCATGTGAGGAGGCATCTTTGTGGGGTGATGGACATTGATGAGAAAAAGGGTGTTGCAGGGATATAAATTTTCCCAAACATTTCAACTGAACAAAGAAAAAAATACATCCAAATAAAGGAGGTTGCACAACAAAAAGAAAGAAACAAAAAACTCGGTCTAAATCAAGTGCTACCTCTAGATTTAGTAGCTCATCTCCTTATGGTACTTCTGCAAGCACTGGAGGTAGAACAATAGGGGATTTCCTTAATGTTGCTGGGAGGGATGATGTGGATGGAAGATAGTCTGATTTCTTTGTGCTTGCGGTGTACCATTCAATGTGCTTCGCTCTCCCTATTGGCATGATATGGTTAAGGCCATCAATGAAGCCCAAAAAGATACGAAAACCCCAACTATGAGAAAATTATAACAATGTTATTAGAAAGAGAAAAAGCAAAGGTTCAAAGAGCTTTGACACGTTTTACAAATGAGTGGGTGGATTGTGGGATATCCATTGTATCAAATGGGTGTACAAATATTAGAAACCAACATTTGATAAATGTTTTTGGTGTTTCTTCTAGTGATGTAGTATTTATTACATGTCATAACTCCTCCTCCATTAGTGCAACTTCCCAAAACATTGCAGATCTCCTATTGCAATCAATCAGAGATGTTGGTCCTAATAATGTGGTTCAAGTGATCACTGATAATGCAGCAAATTGTAAGGCAGCAGGAAAATTTATTGAGCGTACTCATCCACATATCTTTTGGTTTGATTGTTTGGTGCACACATTGAACCTTTTGATGCATGATATTGTGAAGCATAAAGAATGTGGATGGATTAATGAGCTTTACAAGAGAGGGAAGCAACTCAATAAATATATCACAGGGCATACAAGACTAAACCATTTTTATGGCACTTACTCCAAGTTGCAGTTGCTTAAACTTGCAAAAACAAGATTTGCAAGTTATTACCTCACCTTTAGGCGACTAATGAAGGTGAGACAAGCTTTAACTAATATGATGACCTCTGAATCATGGGAGCAAATTAACAATGATAGAGATGGGGCTAATGTAGTTAAGGACACTATTCTTGACATGTAATTTTGGTCACAGATTAAATATGTTTATGCAATTCACCAAACCAATTTATTACATGATCAAGTTTGTAGATTTAGATCGGCCAATAATTAGGTGTTGATTTGTGTAGCTTGGGAGGTACTCCAAGCCCTCGGGTTCAGGGTTTGGAGAGAAAAGCGCCACAAGGGTCACTCGTGGGTTTGGAACCCAAGTATGGGGTTTTGCACCCAATTGTGTTTGGGGCAATTTCAGTAGCACATGTCTACATGTGATGGCATGGGACGATAGAGGGCGGAAAAGATAATCCAACACTTCAAGAATCATCAGATTTAGAGTTGTAGAAGTGGAGAAATGAATTTTTGAAGTTGACAAATAATTATTGGTATTCAAGTCATGTAGGCTTGACGTAAGATTGTCCAATAGACGTGTCTCTTCATGAATTCGTGGAGACCCTTTATTGGTGTGTAAATAAAGGGTGAATTGGAGTCATTAAGGCATCCAAAAGTGCAACATTAAGGCAACGTTAAGGAGGAGGGACAAGGCCTTTAAGAGGGAGATACCTCTGTTTTGCCGCAGGAGAAGAGGACAGAACAACGTGAGGACTTAGGGCTGGTTTGGGTGCCTCTTTGACTACGTGGAGGGTTGCCCCCTGCCATAGCAAGGCCGAGTAAGGTAAGGAATGAACACAAGTCTGGTATGGCAAATTTAAGGTGTGTTATCTCTGTTTTGTGTAGGTCGTAGGTACAGGAGAATAGATGTGGTAGGCCACAGGCCATACCACCTCAAAAAGGTACCTATGCAGGGCTGTTTGAGGATGGTATAAGCTCAGAACAACAACACGAAATCAGGGCATACTCCCTTGACTAGGCCTCATTGAATTAAGGGTTGTTGCATCGTGCAAGTACCCTAACTAGGGACAACAATGATATTAGGCTTGAAGTTGGAGGTTTTCTTATGTTGGGTCATAATTTGTTGATGAGAATTAGAGTAGCATGTTGGTGCCATATGGAGGACTTTCCATGGTGGTGAAGAGTTCATCCTAGGAGCAGAATTCACAGTGTAGTATTGGGCATCTTTGGACTATTGGAGGGCAGTGTGTGGATGTCCAAAGTAGCCCTAGACTAGCAATCTTGAAGTGACAAAGATAGTTGAAGATTGGGTGAAGTTTGCAGCCTTATGAGTAGCTCTTTGATGGACGAAAGAGGCTACTAGAAGGAAAATTGGAGCTCCAAAATTGGTTAACCTAGAGAGCAGATTTATGAGTCTGTGTACATGCAACAGTGTTAGAGGGAAACCCTTATGAAATCTCGATGTGTAGTGGTCTTCATGGACTAAGGCACTACTAGTGAACAATACGGAAGCGAAGGACCAACATGATAAGATACGACATAGAAGTTGTAGCAAGTTTGCCATTGTATCTTGTATACCATAGACTATTGTATTATTCAGATTTGGTTTAATATAACAATGATTGATATTGTACAATATTGTACAATTTTGTTCAAAAGTGTGTATATTTGTACATATGTGATTTATTGCTTTATATTTCCGCTGTGCAAAGTAGTTTATAGTTGATATTCTTGTTTTGGTAGCGTCAATGATTTTAAGGCTCTAACCTAGGCCCAAGGTCGTGAAAATTCAATATGGTATCAGAGCGTGTCTGAGCTACTTTGGAAGTAAGTAAATCAGAGTTGCCAACAACAAAGTACAACATGAGAGGGAGTTGGTCACATTGTAAGTGAAGGGCTCACTACAATGTCGAAGTTGCAGGCAAGTCTCCGATATGAGGACAGGTTGGATGGGTTGTCCAATTATAGTCCTTGGAAGGAAAGGATCAAGTTGGTCTTGGAGGTCAACAGGATCTGGGAGTTTGCCGAAAAAGGGATCAAGAAGCCAACGACCCTAACAAGTTGGAAATATATGAAGATTTGGATTCTAGGGCGAGATTGACCATCCTAGATGGTGTGAAGGATGCCCTAATACCTCATTTGTCTAAGAAGAACAATGCACATGAGATGTGGATGGCTCTTCAGAATTTGTTCCAGAATAAGAACGAGAACCGAGTATTGGTATTGGAGGATAAGGTGAAGTCCACCCAGATGATAAAGGGTGAAAGCGTGACCTTGTATCTGACAAGATTGTCTCATATCAAAGATGAGATTGCTACCATCGGTGTAACCATCTCAGATGGAGATATGGTAAGGATTGCCTTGAAATGGTTCACCAAGGAATGGAAGCCCTTCATCAAAGGGATTGTTGCCAGGGAGAAGCTGCCAGACTGGGATAGGCTATGGGATGACTTCATTCAGGAAGAGTTGTGAGACGAGGATCTTCATCCAAAGAAGAATTATTTTGATGATGACATCGCACTTGCAATGCGAATGAAGGGTAAGCAAAAGGACTTAAGTAAAGTCAAGTGTTTCAACTGTGGCGAGATGGGTCATTATTTGTCGAGATCTCCGATGAAAAAGAAGGGAGATGAGGAAAAGAGGAAAGGAAAGCAAGTTGTCGGTGTTTCCATTCAACTAAGATAGATGATCTCACCGAAGAAGAAGGGAGACGATGAAAAGAGGAAAGGAAAGCAAGTTGTCGGTGTTGCCACTTCAACTGAGATAGATGATCTCACCAGGAGATTGGAAGAGGAGGACTTTGCTATGATGGATGGTACGTGGACAATGGTGCGACGAAGTCTATGACAAGGTCACGGGAGGTTTTTGAGACTCTAGCTGAATGGGACTCGAAGTTGCACATGGTGTTGGGCAACAAGAGTTAGTTGGCAACAAGAGTTAGTTGGAGATCCGAGGATCGGGTGTTGTGCTATTCAGGATGGAGACACGACATGTGATGCAGGTCCAGGATGTACTATTTGTACCAGGACTCAGATATAACGTGATTTTTGTCTCAATGATTGAAAGGAAAGGGTTTGAGGTCTTGTTCTAGGATGGGAAGGCAAGACTCAAGCCCAGAGGCTCTAAGTCCGATGGAATTGTACTCGGAGTTAGAGAACATCGTCTCTATAGGTTGAGGGGCAAGCATGTGGATCATGGAAAGAAGCAAGTGGAGCAAGTGCAGGCTTCAAAGGAGAAGGTACAGGGTCCCGAGAAGAAGGTACACTTTCCAGATAAAAAAGTCCAGGTTCCAGAGACTCAGAGGGATTCAAGTCCGAGAGGGAGCTTACAGTGATCCAAGTGGCTCCAGACACATGCAGAAGTCCAAGGGGGCCCAAAAAGGGTCGAAATTCAAAGTGGCTAGATTGCTCCCAAATCAGCACCAGATTGAAATGATCATCACCCTGATTCCAACGGTGTGAATGACACTCAAATCTGAGCTCGTATGGAGGAGATAGAGCCAGTCAAAGTTGGACAATGGACTAGGTTTCAGTGTCCTACAAATTCACTGTCAACCGGCATGGGAACTTAGCTCCTGAGAGCGGGTGAAATTGTTGCCTCTTTAATTTGTCTAATATCCCTTATATTAGATAAAATAAAAAAAAGGACCTATTATTATAACAAAAAAAATAAATATTAAAATAAGTGGTCCCCGCCACCTCCATCGAACCCAAAATATATATTTAAAAACAAACTTTATTAAAAATGGGCCGATGGCCATGACCTTGCCGGACCCTCCAACCTCCAACCAAAATATACATAAAAAAATATTGAATGGGGTGTGGGCCACCCCCGGTGGACCCGCCACCCTAGTGGACCCGCCACCCCGGTGGAACCACTTAAAACATACCGTATATATGTTATGAAACATAACGAGACTAGTGGGAGTTGAACCCACGGCCGACGAGTCCATCGACCCCACCCACGCGGCAGTCCCTCAATACACTCTACCCTCATTGCAATGCCTCCACTTAAACACATCCAAAAACTGTTACGTATTAACACCATTACACAACCAACGTAACCAGACTCGTCGGCCCCACCCACGCGGCAGTCCCACAATACACTCTACCCTCATTGCAATGCCTCCACTTAAACGCACCCAAAAATTGTTACGTATTAACACCATTACACAACCAACGTAACTGCCACTTAAAATAAACCGTGTGCCAAAATGGATATGCGTGATAGTTTTGGTAGGGGCAGTATTTGATCCCCCGACCCCTGCACCTCCAAAAGTCTGCCCTAACCAATGCGCCAATGGCGCTTATTGGAAAATCCACCTGCCATTGTATACTTAAACCTCATTTCCACAAAGTGGAAGAGGGAGGCTAACACAAATGGAACGTGAACAATGGAACGTGCAACGATGGAGGATGACAAAGCGATGTACAAGACCATGCTAGGAGTGTCCCAAAAGATGGACATAATGTATGAAGCCCTACAAGAAGAGACAGAGGAAAAGCAACGATTGCAACTTCAGTTGCAAGCCACGAAAGAGGCCCTGGAAGAACTGAAGCACAACAACCAGAATCTTCATGCAGATAATGCTGAATTGAAGATGCTTCTACATGAAGAGAAAGAGGAGAAACAGAGGTTGCTACGCCAACTACAAATTAAAGACGAGGCCTTGGAAAAGCCGCAGCATGACCCATGTGAGGTAAAAAGTAATTATCCATCTTCATGTATGTTCCCTTATGATGATTTTGTTGTTTTGGAAAATCATAACATAAGAATTGGCTCCAAACTGCTAAAGGAAATGGGGTATGAAGGAAAAGGCTTGGGCATTAATGGTCAAGGCATTGTCAACCCCATCAAAGTAGAAGAATTACCCCGTCAGGCAGGACTTGGGTGTGTCAAGAAGGAAGTTGGAGAATGCGCCAAGACAGCAAGCGAACCACCAACAATAGATGATGAGAAGCCCTCATCAGTTCTTTCCAACTCGATAGTGGAGGTAAAATATGTTGATTTCCCTTCAGTTTCATCTTCACATAATATGATTTCTATTGGAGATGCGGAGATACCAATTATAGGGACAAACCTGAGGCTCCTTACCCACATGAGGTACAAGGAAGAAGAAGCACTTGGTGTTAATAGCCAAAGCATTACTCAACCATTGGAGGTTGTGCAAAGACTTCGATTTGCAAGTTTGGGATACACCGAAGGAGAAATTTCTCGAAGGTGTCAGATGCTTCCGAGACATCGATGAAATCGTCGAGGAAAGAGAATGATGGGAACACATCCCCATAATCCCATGGCAATGCCCATTGCAGGGAAAGAGATGAGGCAAGCTCTCATCGCCATAATTACACCAAAGACAGCAAGGAAAGGTATAACAAGTCTCAATACTCGAATATTCATTTAGATTACAATCATGTTGTTAATGATGGACATAAATCAAGGTATCGAAAAACATGCAATTTTTGTGGTTTACATAACCATATATTTGTTGAGCGCTGGAAGAGAACGGAAGCATGGAAAATGATGAACCGTGAAAGACCCTCTCAACAGCAGGGAAAGAAGGTGGTAAAGGAAATCTGGAGGAAGAAGATTTACTGCAGTGATTGCGATAGAAGTGGTCATCAAAGGGACACATGTTGGAGGCTCCATCCAAAGTAGCGCCTTAACGACAAAGCGTCAGTACATAAACCAGTTGAAAAAGATGTTCGACAAGCAAAACCACCACAGGGGGATGACCCATTCACATTGATAAGTGAAAAATGGTTTCTAGATATGTTAGCTTGTCATGGCCGTGCTTTTGTAAATCATCTGTTGCATTTTAAACTATAAAAGTGATGATATGTTTTCCATCACTTGTAGCAACAACAATGATGTCTTGGATTATTTTGTGTTGCATTTTAAACTGTGAAAGTGATGATGTGTTTTCCATCGTTTGTTAAAGAAACAATAGTGTGTGGTCTTATTTTTGTAAATCATGAGTTGCAATGATGATATGTTTTCCATCACTTATTGAAGCAATAATGATATTTTGGCCTTGTTTTCGTAGCTGAGGTATTGTTTCCATTTTGATGTAAACTTGGCCACCGAGTATGTGTTATAAACTCATGGCAAGTATGGGATGCTTGGGTCATTAGTTGGTCATGTAAATTAAGCATGTAATTGCAGAATTGTACTACAGGTTTGCAGAGGTCGCAAGTGTTAGCTCATCGCTTATAGCTTTAAAAGACAAAGGTGAAGGGAGAAGGAAGGGTGACTTATCAGACACTTGTAAGTGCAGACAAGGTACAAAGAAGTTGTAGATTATTTTTCATGATTTTGGAGGACCAAAAACTCCTTAGTGGGGAGGATTGATCTAGGTGGCTCTAGACACATCCAAAAGTCCAAGGGGGCTCAAAAAGAGTCAAAATTCAAAGTGATCAGATTGGTCCCAAATCAACACCAGATCGAAGTGCTCATCCCCTTGATTTCAACGATGCGAACGACGCTCACATACGAGCTCGTCTAGAGGAGATAGAGCCAGTCAAAGTTGCAGCCAAAGTTGGGCAATGGGCCAAGTTTAAGTGTCTTACAAATTCACCATCAACTGGCATGGGAACTTAGCTCTAGAGAGCGGGCAAAATTTTGCCTCTTTAATTTGTCTGATATCCTTTATATTAGACAAAATAAAAAAAGACCTATCATTGTACCCAAAATATATATTTAAAAACGAACTTTATAAAAAATGCGCAGGCGGCCATGACCCTGCTAGACCCTCCAACCTCCGACCAAAATATACATAAAAAAATATTGAATGGGGTGCGGGCCACCCCTGGCAAACCCGCCACCCCGGTGGAACCACTTAAAACATACTGTATATATGTAATGAAACATAACGAGATCGGTGGGAGTCGAACCCACCATCGGTGGGTCCGTCGGCCATGCCCACATGATGGTCCCACAATACACTCTGCCCTCATTGCAACACCTCTACTTAAACGCGCCCAAAAACTATTATGTATTAACACCATTACACAACCAACGTAACCACCACTTAAAACAAACTGTGTGCCAAAATGGATATGCGCGTCAGTTTTGGCAAGGGCGATATTTGATCCCCCAAACCCTGTGCTTCCAAAAGTCCGCCCTAACCAACATGCCAATGGCGCTTATTGGAAAATTCCCCTGCCATTGTATACTTAAACCTCATTTCTACAGAGCGCAAGAGGGAGGCTAGCGCGAATTTCCAGAATAATATTATTTTAATTGCAGGGCAGAACCCTGATCCCGGGACTTGGAGCAGTTTGGAACCATGACGTAGTTCCAAGAGTTAGAATGATGACATGCTTTTTGAGACAAAGTTTTTGTAGAGAATCTTAAGATGCTAAAAAGATTCCATGGGGAGGTAAAAATTTATTTTGTCATAATGTAATCAAGTTTGCAGTCATTTTTCTCAAATTTTCACAGAAAACGCAATGGCGATGATGGATTTGCCTTTTGAGCCACAGAATTGCATATTACTAGCAGAGGAAAATCTTCAAGAATCTTGAGGGAATCTTCCAAATTCCTTGGAGGCTGAAATTTCCTAGATCCAGAATGAAGCCAACTTTATACTCTTTCTTTTCAAAATTTCGCAAGGATCTTAATGGCGAGATCAGTTTTCTAATTTGAGTTGAAAATCTCTAATCAAGCCAGAGAAGGGAATCTTTGGAGAATCGAGAGGGAATCTAAAACATTCCTACAGGCCCAGATTTTTCCGGTGTTAGAATTCAACAAATGGATAGTTGATTTTACACTTCTCGATGACACAAATTCAATGGTGCAGTCAGTTTTTGTAGTTGAGCCTTCTATTTTTTGGCCATTTTCCAGATTGAAGTGATGGTGTCAGATTTGAGAGTGTGGATAGTAGATTGAATGCCATTCGATGCCACGATTTTGATGGTGCATTCAGATCCAACAACTGAGTGTGACATTCTTCAACCAACATCAGATTTGAGGTATATGAAGTGTTGTTGTCATGTACTTCTTTGATCATTTGCTGTGAGATGTACTATGTTGTTTCGATTCTTGCTTGATGTATTATGCAGAATCTTTTTGTTTGTTTCATGTGAAAAGTATTCATCCTGGATTTTTATGTATGTTTTGATTGAGATCCCTTTGTTTCCATGATGGTGGAATACTCATTTTCACCATGGGTGTTTTGGTTGAGATCCCTTTGTTGCCATGATAGCGGGTTACTCATTGTCACCACGTGTAAGATTATGTCATGCTGATAGGGGGTCTGTTGTGAGTGATAGTTCCAATAGCGAAATGTCTCGTGGAGAGACTTTGCCACTCATGTAGAGGGCACATGTACTTGTATGACAGAAGACATATTCCATGTACATCTTCACCATTTCCAACACTGAATGAAGCGGCCAACACCATCTTGACATCGAGCTCGGAGACGTAGTCCACACTAGATGAACTCCGTTATCAATGTCTCATGTCTATGATTTGTTGATTTTCATTATGTTTATATTTAATTAAGCATGCATATATGTTCATTAATGCTCTTATAAAATGCAATTCTAACTACATCACGAAAGCAAAAGATCTTGGTTAAATCTGGGAGTTGAGTTAACTCATATCATGCAAGTTCATAGGGATACTTTGCAGGCCAAGAAGAGTGCATGGTCAGTGGGGAGCAAAGGTGCTCCTACAACTGCCAAGAAGGAATCATGGAGAGATTGGAAAGTGATACATGAGAAGAATAAGCAAGATTCTTCCAGTGACAGTGACACTTCTAAGAAGGGCATAGTTCATCGTACAGGGATTGTTGCGATTATGAGTGCCAAAATTTGGGTAAGTGTTGCGAGCAGTGATGATGATGAAGAAGTACTTCCTAGTCTTATAAGTACCTCCCTCACTAAGAGGGAGTGTTGATTTGTGTAGCTTGGGAGATACTCCAAGAACTAGGGTTCAGGATTTGGAGGGAAAAGCGCCATAAGGGTCACTTGTGGGCTTGAAATTCAAGTGTGGGGTTTTGCACCCAATCATGTTTGGGGTAATTTCGGAAGCACATTTCTACATGTGATGGCATGAGACGATGGAGGGCAAAATGGAGAATCCAACGCTTCAAGAATCATCGAATTCCGAGTTGTAGAAATGGACAAATGAATTTTTGAAGTTGATAAATAATTATTGGTATTCAAGTCATGTAGGTTTGAAGTAAAATTGTCCAATAGATGTGTCTCTTCCTGAATTTGTGGAGCCCCTTTATTGGTGTATAAATAAAGGGTGAATTGGAGTCATCAAGGCATCCAAACGTGCAACATTAAGGCAGCGTTAAGGAGGAGGGACAACAACTCAGTGGAGAGGGAGATACCTTTGTTTTGCTGCAGGAGAAGAGGACAAAACAACGTGAGGACTTATGGTCAGTTTGGGTGCCTCTTTAACTGCGTGGAGGGTTGTCTCATGTCACAACAAGGCCAAGTAAGGTAAGGTGTGAATGTACGTATGGTATGGAAAATTTAAGGTGTGTTATCTATGTTTTGTGTGGGCCATAGGTATAGGAGGATAGTTGTGGTAGGTTGTAGGCCATACTACCTCATAAAGGTGCCTACACAGGGTTGTTTAAAGGTGGTATAAGCCCAAAACAACAACACAAAATCAAGGCAAACTCCCTTGACTAGGTCATATTGAATTAAGGGTTGTTTGGGTGGAGAAGTAAGGTTTGTTGCAGCATACAAGTGCCCTAACCAAGGACAACAATGATATTAGACTTGAAGCTAGAGGTTGTCTTATGTTGGCTCACAGTTTGTTGATCAGAATTGGAGCATCCTGTTGGTGTCGTGTGCAGGATGTTTCGTGGTGGTGAAGAGTTCATCCTAGGACAAGAACTGACATTGTATTATTGGACATCTTTGGACTATTGGAGGGTAGCTTGTGGATGCCCAAAGTAACCCTACACTAGCAGTCTTGAAGTGATGAAGATAGTTGAATATTGGGTGAAGTTTGCAGCCTTATGAGTAGCTCTTTGATAGACGAAAGAGTTTACTAGAAGGCATATTGGAGCTCAGAAATTGGACAACCTAGAGAGCATATTTATGAGCCCATGAACATGCAACAAAAGTGGCATGCAGTAGTGTTAGAGGGAAGCCCTCCTGGAGTCTCGATGTGTAGTGGTCTTGATGGAGTAAGGCACTACTAGTGAGCAATACGAAAGTGAAGAACTAACATGACAAGATAGGGCATAGAAGTTGCAACAAGTTTGTCATTGTATCTTAAATACCATAGACTATTGTATTATTCAGATTTTGTTTAATATAACAGAGATTGGGATTGTACAATTTTGTTAAAAAATGTGTATATTTGTGCATATGTGATTTACTGTTTTAAATTTCTGTTGTGCAAAGTAGTTTATGGTTGAGATTCTTGGTTTGGTAGTGTCAGTGATTTTAACCTAGACCCAAGTTCGTGGAAATTCAACATTAGGAAGGTGTATGAGCAAATAGATAGAATGTTGGGGTAGATTAAAGACATTGTTGAGCCTAAAGATATCAACAATGTAAACTTTAAAATAGGTACTGATATGATTACCCGTTTCGTTGAAGTAGCAAAAAAATCAGCCGATTTTGAAAAGCAGTGATGCATAATATATATATATATATAACATAGTTTTTGACACTTTAATTTTTTTAATGTACATTAGTTTTTAGAATGTTTGTGATTTGCATACTGATTTTAAAAAGTGTTAATTTTGTATCATACCCTTTTTTTAAAAGGCTTATTTTTTTACTTTAAATTTTCTAATGTATTAAATGTGAATAATTAATTTCTAAATTTAACAATTTTTGAAGTGGTCTTCTTCATATTTTTTTGTTTTTGTTTTTATTTTTTTTGTAGTGAGGTTTTTATTTTTTTGCATAGTTAAAGAAGAAGATTGATATTTTAAAGTTTCGATATTCTACATATTTATATATCGTTAATTAATTTTTGAATGCACACCAAATAGTTGTCCATAAAAAAACAATAACTTTTAACAATTGACATAAAAATAAACATTTTGAACATAAATATAACTAAAAAACTACACTTTCTGATAAGTTTTTGCTAGAAATGACATGCAAAATCACAATTTTTATGGGACAAAATTAACAAAAAATGGTTAAATAATAGTTTTTTTATGAATTTCATGTCAAACAATAATAATAATCACTGTTTTTTTTCAAAAAATAATAATTCACATAAAAATTAAAGCATAATACAAATATTGAACTTATAACAAAATTAACTGAATACTTATTCTTATCATAAAATGTCAAAGTCAAAACAATTCAAGTATAACTAATTAATAGTTACAAAAAATGAGTTTGATTTCCAAGCATACCTTAAATTTAATCAACAATATCAGGGAATCCAAACTCTTCATTCTCTAGAGTTTCATCATTGTCTTCTTCCATAATAATTTCTGCTTCATTTTGCTCATTTTCCTCTTCTGATAGATCTTTGATGTCCGCGAATCTCTCAATGTATGTCATTCCAATCATTTCATCTAATGGTGGTTGAGGTTCCTTTGCCTTTTTTGCCACACATAATGCATTAAAATCCCCTTTGCTCAACACAATTTCTTGCATTGCACTGGAAGAAATTGAAGAGCATCAATTCTTTGTTGAATAAATTTGCACTGTACGAGATCTTTTTCAATGGCAATGCAATTTCTTCATTTTTGTAGGCAACATGCTAGTATTGTACCTAATTATCAAGCACAAAATAGATAATGAAATAAATTAGTATAATGACATATAAATTAATAAAAAAGATATTGAAATTCAACTCTATATAATAAAACTTACCTGAGCCTAAAAATAAATCCAGAACCCAATCTCTTTCATTTGAACATAAGTCTATAAGATAGTTAATTAATGACTGTAGTTTTTTATAAATGTTAATTATCTCTCATTTTGTTTCTTTATCTTCATATGTTAGTTTTTCACAACAACATCATAAACCAATGCTTAGCTATGACTCTTTTCATCTATTCGATTAAGAATCATAGACTTATGGCTATCATTTTTTGTCCAACTATTAATATGGATGACCTTGCAATTATTTATAATTGGTTGATCTTCATGGTTAAGAAGATTTGACTTTTGCTTGTAACATGAAATAGTAAAAGTTCAATTAACTTGTACATAAATTATTTTTTAAACCTTAATCAAACATACAATTTCAATGTTTTACCATGTAAGTTGTATCCTTGAATTTGTTTTCCCTATGAAGCTTGTCAATAACATTGCTAATTGTGTCTGAATGAAATGTCACAAATCTCCATAGTGGTGATGATTTGACTTCTACAAATCCTGCAACCACTTTACTAAGAGCTTGATAAGTATAAGGGTCACTATCATAGTCAATGTTTGAGATATTGAAACCATGGGGAATATCTGCAATAACTAGGGAATAATGTCTTTTAGGTATGAGTTTATCAATGTCTTCATAGTCACCTTGTATTACTTGATATTGAATAGTGTCAAACCCATTCCAAATGAAATGAGTAAGAGTTGGATCAATTTCAACATTCCTATGAAGCTGCTTTCTCAGTGTTTCAATCTTAATTTTTTCAATAAATCTTTTGAAACTATCCGGTACTCCATCATTCCTCATCTTTAATAAAATAAAAAAAATATATGTATAAGTTATAAAATAAAAATAGTATACATATGAATAAAAATAAATGTATAAATCAACATACCTTTTTAAATGCAAGATAAAAATCTTTTAGTGTTGATGTAGAACTTGAATCTCGGTATTTGTGTACAACATCATCCCAACTATCTTCGTTCAACAATTTAACCATGTGTTCTTGTGTTTTCATGTAAACTTTGTGACTGAACAGATAAAGTTAAAAAATTTAATATAATGATATGTATAACAAATACTACCAAAGAACAATATGTTATATTTAAAAGAAAATTATAATATAGAAATAAGTAAAAATAATTCAACAAACTTACTTTTGAAACTCCTCACACATTTCGTCCAATGATAATTCTCTTAACTTCACACGAGATAATATTGTTTTGACAATTTTTTCATCCTTCACTCCATGCAATGCTCTCCAAGGTGTGATAGTCATATCTTCTGAAAGCTGCTTCATTTTAGGACATGATTTATTGCTGCTACATATCAATGGTTTATACTTTTTAATCTTTTGGCTTTTAATGCCAATGTTCTCCCACATGCTAAAAATCTCATTAATCAATTCCCATATCTCTCGAGTTCTAAATGCCAACTAGAAAATGATATCAATACTTTTGAATATATCATAGTGTACTTTATTGCCTTTTGAATTGATTTTTTCCTCAATTTGATAGCCTATTTCCATACAACATTCCTTTCAAAACTATAAAGTAACATTTATCTTATCCCCACCACATTTTTCTTCAAATTTATTATGAATAAATCTAACACTTTGGATGAAATTCATAGACATCATATACTCATTATTTGTATTATGATCTCATGCTAATAACTTTGTTTATGTATCTGATAAACCAACATAAATGATACATTTCATTGTTTCAAAATGTGGGTTATTAGGATATTCCTCCATTGATTTCCTTTGAGCTTCTATAGAATGGTCCCCCCCCCAAACACATAATAATTGTATTCCAAACATTTTGACTTATCAAATGTTTCTTTGTTGGGAACTTGAACTGGATCAACAAGAAGCACATAATCAACCACATCAGCATATGGATTGTACCTCATTAGTGTCTTCAAGTTGTGAACATGCAGGTGGTGTGGCTTTCTGATTTGATATTTAAATTGTCATTTACTTGGCTTATAGATTTGTTACACATTAAGCTAAAATGTACGACCACGCTCAATTACTTTTGTCTTTGTCAAGTTATGTAAAATGGTATTTTGTTTTGTTTTAATAATGTCATCCTCTAAATCAGTGCCTAGTGTAATGATTTCCCTGCTTTCTTTTGAATTTTCACTAGGATCTTCACTATTGGCTTTGACTATTTGAGAATGATCAACTTTCATTTTTCTTCCTTCTCTTTTCTTCTAGATAAGTAACATTTTCATCATTAACTAGAACAAAGACATTCTTGGGCATTTTTATTTTTGGTCTTTTATGACTCTTCTCCTTTCTAACATTAGTTTTAATCTCATCCTTAATAATGGAAACATATGTTTCAGCGTCAATTTCAACTTCCTCATCTTTAAAAGTAACATGTCTACCTTTGCTAGATTTATCCACTATAGAAATTCTTTGTTGTTCCCTTGAATATAGTTTTGTAGTATCATGAATTACTATTTTTTGCTTGTTTGTCATATATTCTTCTGACCCATAGTAGAAATTGCTAACAACATTCATAATATCTTGCTCCATGAAATGAATGTCTTCCAACATAATTGAAATATTTTCAATAAAATTTTGTCAAACAAAATATCATATGTTAATAAAAACTAAGTTATAAAAATATAATGATACAGTTACAATAATGCAAAACACATAAATATAAATAACAATACTTACCATATCTTGTGCAATCTCATTTATGATTTGTTTACACATCTTTGTAGATTCCTCTGTCGTGTCATACACTGACAATAATAACTGATATTTAATCTTGTCATGTGACTTTGACGGTTTTATAAGTATATAAATAACTTCAGTGTCCAGTATCAAACATATGTCTATTATTTTTCTCAGCACTTCATAAAGTCCACTATCGTTAGGGGTATCAACATATAGATATATCTACATATGTTGTTCATCTTCTCTATCTTTCACATACCATAAATTTTTTGTATGCTTCACTTCTTTTCATTTCTTCCAGTATGAAATCATATTTTTATCGTTTGAGGCACTTGATAGATTTGTAGTTATTAGGTCAGGTTTGGTTCATTCAACATTTTTTTTTTAAGATACACCTTTAATTTTAGCAGTCTTTGGTCCAGAAAGATTCACATAAATCTTCCTTGATGTCATTTTCCTGCAAAAAATATCCACATATATATAAATCAGTAAATTACAAAAGAAACAATAGATTAAATAAACAAACAAAACGAAATAAAATCCGAAAATGATAAATAATCATAAATCATAAATAATTTTGTAAAACATAACCTTTAAAAAAAATAAAAAATTTAAAAAATGGCCCGCCACCCCCACGGGCCCGTGGGGGTAGAGTTTCGATTCTAAGAATCGACCCTCACCCTTAGCGGGTTGGGCCATAGGTATGGTGCTGCCAGCAGGCAAGACCGGGCCCACCACGCCTATTGCGAATGTAGTGGCCTTTTGCCTGCCATGGTGTTGTTGGGTAAGCCTGGCTCATTTAAATTTTTTATTTCTAAAAAAACTTAAATTTCATTAATAAAAAGTTAAATATTATTTTACTAGAATATGTTTTTGGTCTGGTATTTTACATAAAGATAACAACTCAACTGACACATAACTATTAATAAACCTATTGGAGTTTAATACTTGCACACAACAAAAGGGAAACTAATCTTTTAAATGTGGTAATCTTTTGTTAAATATGTTGTTGATAACAATGTAGTTGCTCTACAAAATCGCTCCAGGTCTTTTAATGAACCTCAAAAAGCCTTGATTAGATGTGAAAAATAATGATAATAAAATTTATGATATAACGGAAATTACGGAATTGTTTTATCGCACGGTGAATGTGGGATTAATTTGTTTTTATAAAAACTTTAACATATAAATCTTGTTATGATGATATAATATATTATGATAAAGCGAACATTATGGAATTGTTTTACCGCATGGTGAATATGGTATTAATTTTATTTTTTTTATAAAAACTTAACATATAAATCATGTTATGGCGATATAGCAATTTATTTTAAAAGTTTGATAGAAGATATAATAAAAATTAAAAGAAACATTCAATTATCTAGTAAATGATATATAGTTTAAGTAAAACAATTATTTAAGTAAAAGCTTTAGTTTACAATTTTAATTTAAAGATTTACATTTAAAAGATTAATTTCATAGGAAAATTTTAATTAAAAATATTCAATAAATTGTAGAATAAAATTTTGGAGGAAAATACATAAAACGAAATTTTTGGCGAAATTTTTTAGAGGGAAACTTTGGAGGGAAATTTGTATTCTTTAAACTATATATTATCATTAGGAGAGAGTGCATTTGTATCATTCAACTTCTTTTGTTTGAAAGGCATGGATTCTTCTGATAGTGAAGTTTCTCTTTGTAAAGCATCAACATCTTCATTGCGTAACATCTCTATTCATATTGATGAATATAACAGAAATTGTTCCACTATGAATAGAGATTCAATTCTTCCACTTAGTCCTAATCCTAAAGACTATGAGAGCAACACTGATGAAGGGCGAGATGAATAATTTGAAATAAATAAAGAGTCACAGTTTCCACTTAGTCCTAATCCTATGGACTATGGGAGCAATAGTGATAAAGAGCATGATAAAGTTTTTCAAATAAATAAAGAATCACGATTTCCACTTAGTCTTAATCATATGGACTATGAGATCAGGAATGATGAAGATCATGATGAAGAATTTCAAATGAATAGAGAGTCACAGTGTCCACTTAGTCTTAATCTTATGGACTATGAGAGCAGCAATGATGAAGAACATGATGAAGAATTTCAAATGAATAGAGAGTCACGATGTCCACTTAGTCCTAATCCTATGGACTATGAAACCAGAAGTGATGAAGAGCATGATGAATAATTTCAAATAAATAAAGAGTCACAGTTTCCACTTAGTCCTAATCCTATGGACTATGAGAGCAATAGTGATGAAGAGCATGATGAAGAATTTCAAATGAATAAAGAGTCATGGTTTCCACTTAGTCTTAATCCTATGGACTATGAGAGCAATGGTGAGGAAGCCCAGGATGAAGAATTTCCAATAAATTGAGTCACATTTTCCACCTAATCCTAATCCTAAGGACTATGAGAGCAGTAGTGACGAATGGCAGGATGAAGCACTTAATCCTAATCCTAAGGACTATGCGAGCAGCTGTGACGAAAGGCAGGATGAAGTACTTGTTCCTAATCTTAAGGACTATGAGAGCAGCAGTGACAAAGGGCAAGATGAATAATTTTCAGTAAGTAAAGAATCATATTTTCCACATAGTCCTAATCCTATGGACTATGAGAGCAGCAATGACAATGCAAATGATGAAGAATATCCAATAAACATCGAGTCAAATTTTCCATTTAGTCCTAATTCAAAGGACTATGAGGGTAGCACTAAAGAAGGCAAAGATGAATAATATCCTCCAACTTGGTATTTCAAAATCATAGATGCTAATAGCAAGGATAATATTCCTCATAATGATGATGAAAATTCCTATAAAGATGATGGTCCAAAGATGGAGATGTTGCCATAAAATATTGTATTGAGGAGTACAAGTAGACCTTTTCATATCAATCCAAGATGTTTTACTTATATAAGGGGTAGAGCAGAATATCTCATGAGAAAAATTCTATCGGTGCTCTCATTTCAAGTGAATTTTGTCAAAAATACTGTTTGAAACATATGGATTTCAAGTTTGCATTAAAGAAAATGAAAAGATATTTGTCAATGAATAAAAACATGAAAAATTCATATTTAGTGGATGCATGTAATCTGCATTATTAGGTTATGATTATCATATTGGGTATTTATTTATCTGTAGAAAGATTTTCAAAATGTTTCATTCAATGGATATTTTTCGTTTGTCAAGAATCCAAGAAAATTTGGAAAATGATCCCACATTTTATTCAGAAGTACGTCATAAACGACAATTTAGACCATTATAAAATACTGCAATGTCATGGATGAAAGACTTATTTTCAAATCATGGAGAGTGTATTCCAAATATAGAGACAATACATACTCCAGATAATTTCTCAAGATGAGAAATATACAACTTATACAAAGAATATGCAGAAGGTGCTGAAGGAAATGGTTGATTTATTACATATCAATATTTTGTGAAGATATGGAAGAAATAATTCAACAATGTTTGTATTCCTAAGAAGACAAGGATGGGGATTTGCAGTACATGTTCTTGTCTTAAATAAAAAAGGGATAAATGTGAAAGGCAGAAAGAGGTAAGCATTCATAACATTAATTTTTAAATTTGTATAGCAATCAACTACGAAAATGTATTTAATAATGACTTTCTTTTATGTTTTATAGATTCCATTGTCAAAACACTTCAAGAGCATCGCGGACAACAAACAAATGAAAGGAAAAAGTTGTACAAGCATCAAAAGAAGTGTTATGATAATCCAAATAAACATTTTGGCTTGATAATTGATAGTATGGACGAGAAGAAAACACTTCTACCACATTTTGTTCGTACACAAAAAAAAAATTATAGGAGGAAAATTTTATTCAGTATCACTTGGTCGATTGTATGGTATTCAATGGGAAAATGTTGCCAAGGGTATTTTTCACAGCTCCAAATATTCATAATGATGAAAATCTGACAATAACCATAATTCATGATGTGCTTTCCCATTGGTCTGGTAATATTCTTGAAGTTTTGTATCTACAATTGGACAACACTTATCGTGAAAACAAAAATAAGATTGTTTTTGGATATCAAAACATGCTTGTTGAATTGAGAATTTTTGAGAAGGTAAAGGTTGGTTTCCTTCTTATTAGGCACACTCATGACCATATTGATCAGATGTTCAATCGTTTTTCATTCACATTGAGGAGGAAGGAAGTTGGGAGCTTACCATCATTAATTGAATGTATTAAGAAATCATACGTGTCAGCGCTTATTTTTTATGTGTTGGAAGAAACTGTTGACATGAGAAGGTTTATTCTGGGATCACATGGTGAGGAGAAATGCATTGAACAACTTAATGACATCATCTTCCAACATCAATTCCGCATTAAAAAATTAATGGGCAAACACTAATATGGGGCAAGAAGTATTCAACTACTGCAGAATGGGCGTTGTCATAAGGTTTGGAATTTTTGAAGTTCATTCCAGATCATCCAATATTTGTGTCAAATATATTGTTATTACAACCAGTTGTTGAAGTTCATTATGGACACAGGCATAATAGAGATATAAATTATTATGATTTCCTAGAAGAAATTAAAAAATTTATTAGATATACATATGAGTACTTTGATATTGCTGATTCAGTTTGGTGGGAGTCTTTTTTCAATAATCAAAGTCATATCATTTTAAGAACAAAAAATGAAGATATAACTTTGACAACTCCATTTATTTGGCCGCAAAATGTTTCAAATGAACATGAGAAAAGAAACATTGTTAAACATCAACAATTTCAAGGTATTATTAATTCTTCACATGTAGAGGAAAGAGAAATGTATATTGGTTCTAGAAGATCTTGTGCACAACATGAAGCCATGGAAGACCTTTACATGGGTTCAGTGCATGATGTTAAGGAGGGTTGCATGATCGAAGTGCTAGCAGATAGAGATCCCAATGACTATCCATTCTGGGTTGCTAAGGTTATAAAAGTCATTGCAGAAAATGAAGATTTTGCAGGTGTTGAAGTACATGGGTATGCCACCAATACACATCCATTCAATGGTAGTTGATAAAAAATTGGCGAAAAGAGAAAAAGAAATTAGGGTACAAATATAAATCGTCATTGCAGAGACCTCTTAAAATTAGAGGATGTTGGAATACTTGTTTTGTTGAAAATGCAACAAAATGATGGAGCTTAGGGAAAAGAAGTCGCCTTCACTAAGTGGGCCCGCAGGCTATTTTTGGCACAAAGTCTATTTTTAGACTATGACTATTTTTAGACATATGGATCATGGTCTATGAGTTGCAGGATGTTATTTATGGATGATTGGTCATGTTGGTAAAAATAGATGGACCTATATTTTTAGACATATGGGCGGAGTCTATTTTTAGACTGCCAGTCAAAAAAATAGAACAATCGAATATTATTAGCTCTTAATAATATTTGGACTATAAACATTATCTTATCCTCTTGCAACACTTCAATTCGAGCTATGGATGTGGCACATGCAACTGCCAGAAGGAAATACGCTTTTCCTATGGGTTAGTTGAGCTATTGCATCATGGACTTCAGTTAGAACTCAAGTGATTGAGTTTGGTGGAGTTGATTGAGGAGTTGATGGAGTTGTGTTCAGTTTGACTTAGTTGAACTAGTTGTATTTAGTCTAACTGATAAATACACTAGTGATGAGTGGTGTGAATTAATTATTAATTAATTCACTAATTATTAACTCATAAATCAACTAAAGAATACATCAGTTAACTCAGTGCATGGACAGTTCAGTGGAGACAAGTGTTCGAGGTGGGTGAAAGGGTGAGACTACTATCAATTGTGACTATAGCTGTGCATGAGATTTGCACAATCATTGATTGAGATTGCCAATGAGGATTGCGTAGTACAAGCCAAGGAAATTCAAACTTAGATCTCATCTATTGTCAACTTGGATTGCACAGTAGAGGCAGGAAAACAGTGGAGGAGATTTGAACCCGTGACTTGTTCAGGTCTGAGCTAGTTTGCGTGTAGCATGTGGAGATAGTACTGAGTACTTGTGAGGAGTATTGTACTATGTACTGTTACATGTTCTCTATCATTATAATATACAGATAGTTGGGGGTTTTCAGTTGTATGCTTTCCCCATTACATACTGTGTTGATATGTGTGATTGATGTCTCAATGTGCGCATGCGATTGTTTTTTTTAATTCCGCAAATTGATGATCAATGGTAGAGAAGGTTATGTATTATGCATGCATTCCGCAAATAGTGTATAATCAGGATAATCTCTGTGAATAAGTGTAATATTATTCAAATTTCTACATACTTCTGAGTGGAGAAGGGCCTGCATTCTTTGTTCATCTAATCCATTCAGCTGAAATAATCTTTCCTATTGTGCATGGCTAGATCTATGTCTAGCTGAGCTGCCAACCTCAACGTGTTATATTCAAATTCTATGGACAGCAAAGCCTTCTTCCCATAGACCAGCTCATAGGGTGTGAACCCTTTTGTAGTTTTACAAGTAGTGTTATAGGCCTAGGTGGCCTCAACCAAATGATCTACCCAATCTTTCCTACTGTTGCTCACTACCTTAGTCAAAATCCCTTCCAAAGCCCTGTTAGTAACTTCCACCTGTCCATTTGCTTATGGATGATAAGTGGAAGTTATGTGCTTAATCTTGTGATGAGTGAGCAGGTCTTCAATCAAGTTAGAGGTGAATTGACTTCCTTGATCTATGACTAATTCTCTTGGGTAGCCAAACTTGTAGAAGATATTTTCCCTCAAGAACTCAGCTACTTTTTCTTTTGTTGTTGCTTTGATTGCCTTTGTTTCTGCCCACTTTGTCAGGCAGTCCGTGCACACAATGATGTAGGACTTCTGTTTTGAAGGAGGGTTGATAGGACCCACAAAGTCCATGCCCCACTTTTCAAATGGCTTGAAAGTCACCTGAGGCTGCAAGGGCATCTCATCCTTTGGAGTAGTTTTCCCCATCCTTTGACATCTGTCACATTGGTTGATGTATCTTCTAACATCTTGATGAAGAGTGAGCCAATAGTACCCTTCCTGTAGAATTTTGAAGGTAGTTCTTTTTGCTGCAAAGTGGCCTACACAGGGCCCATGATGACAGGTTAGGAGGATGTCAAAAACTTCCTCCTCCCTGACACACTGCCTCAAAATCTAATCTGGGCCAAGTTTAAAAAGATTACCCCCAATCCAATTGAATGGGGCACTTTTCCTCACGATCTTGCTCTTCTCTTTGGAGGACAGGTATGGCGGGAACTGAGTTGAAATCAAATAATGTTCTATATCAGCAAACCATGGAGAGAGTACTGAAATAGCAACTAGGTGTTCATCTGGCATTTGTTCATCCACCATCCCTTCTTCACCTGCAGGAAAATCTAGTCTAGATAGAAAATCAGCAACAACATTTTCCTTACCTGGCTTATCAACAATGGTAAAATCAAATTGTTGCAATAAAAGTAACCTTCTAATGATACGAGCATTTACATCAGGTTTGTTCCTCAAATACCTAATTGCAGCATGATTAGTATGCACGAATGTTTGATAGCTAGTGATGTAGTGTCTGAACTTTTATAGGGAATGGACTACAGCCAGAAGCTCTTTCTCAGTTACAGTATAGTTTAATCCTGCCTTGGACAGGTTTTTACTGACAAAATATATGGCATATGGTAGCTTTTCTTCAACTTGTCCTAAGGTTGCTCCTATGGCTTTGTTCGAGGCATCTGCGTGAATGTGGAAAGGTAGGTTCCAATTTGGACCTCTCAAGATTGGGGCAGTTATCAGCTTACCTTTCAAAGCATCCAGAGCCTCTTGAGAGTTGTCAGTCCATATGAACTCAGCATATTTTCCCATAAGACCAAACAATGGAGAGACTAGCTTACTGAAATCTTTAATGAATCTTCTATAATATCCTGCTAAGCCTAGAAAACTCTGAACATATATTACTCTTTCAGGAGGTGGGACCCTTTGGATGAGAGCAATCTTGTTGGGATCCACCTGTAAACCTTGCTGAGAAATTGCATGACCTAGCACGGTCCCTTCAGTCATTAGGAATTCACATTTATCAGGACTGAGGGACAGATTCATTTCAATGCACTTGGCTAAAACTTTCCTCGGGTTAGTCAGAGCTTCTTGGAAGTTAGAACCATAAGGGGTAAAGTCATCCATATAGATTTCCACTGAATCATGAACCAGCACAGTGAATATACTCAGTACTGCTCTCTGGAAAGTGGCAGGAGTGTTGCATAACCCAAAGGGAAGGACCCGGTAGATACCCCATGGACAAGTGAAAGTGGTCTTATCTTGGTCTTCCGAGCTGATTTGGATCTGATTATACCTGCTAAACCCATCTAGGAAGGAAAAGAACTTCTTTCCTGCCAGGCCATCTAACACTTGATCTATGAAAGGCAAAGGGAAATGGTCCTTCTTGGTAGCTTTGTTAAGTTCTCGATAGTCTACACAGATTCTGCACTTCCTATTTTTCTTGGGCATAAGCACCAAAGAAGAAACCCACTCGCTCGCAGAGATGGGGTAGATGAATCCTGCATCCAGCAACTTTTGCAGTTCTTCTTTGACAATGTCCTTAAGGGCTGGATTCATCCTCCTCTGAGGCTACCTGACTGGTTAACAATCCTCTTTAATGTAAATGTGATGGGTACAGACTGAAGGGTGGACTCCTTTCATCTCCTTATAGCTCCAAGCAAAAGCATCCAAATGGTTGTTCAATAAGCTATACAGCTCTTTCTCCTGAGAGGGGGATAGGGATGAGTTGATCTTCAAGGTTCTTTCAGGGCCAAATTCCACATTCTTAACTCGGAGAGAGGTCAGATCAGCCACACAGAAATCCACTAAAGAACTGGCTTGGGTTTCTTCTACCAACTCTTCTAATGGCAGCACACTAGGAGGTGGATTTTGAATCAAATTCTCAATAAGATCATCCTCGGTTTGAGGACCTCCCCTGGTGTCCGCCATTGTGCACAATGGTGCAAAGTAGACTTCATCCTCATCTCCCTCCTCCAACCAGAGGGGTAAGTCATGTTCTAGAAAAAGTTGGGAAGGAGGATATAGGACTAGCTATTTGGACATATGCCCATTCTTAATGGTCATGCTCCCAGCTTGACAACTGATGTAAGCATCTGTAGTAGCTAACCAAGGCCTTCCCAAGATGAGGGAATACCCAGTGAGTTTTCCCTTTGGCTGAAGGACCAAGAAGTTAGCAGGGTACTCCCAAGAATCAATAGAGACCATGACATCTTCCACAATCCCCTCGGGAATCACCGTGGAGTGGTCTGCCAACTGCAGTACTGTTGAGGTCTTTCTTCGGGAACTCTGAAGGTTGAGTTTGAGCATAATGTCCCTGGTCATTATGTTAATGGCAGCCCCTAGATCAATCAATGTGTGGGGGGATTATGGTGCCATTGATGTGGACATCGACTACAAGACTCCCAGGGTCTAGATATTTTGGACAGGTTAATTGTCCCAACATCAGGTCAGACAGTTGTCCTATGACATTGATAGTTGGGGCATCTCCCTTGTGCCTAACTGGGTGCCTGAAACACTTCTCTTTAATCAATTTGTTGTAGATTGGTACATCTTTTATGGCCTGGAGAAGTGGTATTTTTACACATAACTGTTTAAGCTCTCCCAAAAGTTGAGTCTCTTCTGGGTTTGGTTGTGTGGTTCCAGTTAGTCTCTTAGGAAAGGTTAGAATGGCTTTGGGTTCACTTTCCTATTTTTCTTCCTCATCCTCCTTAGGAGGAGGTTGGCTATCTGAGAGGACCTTCCCAGATTGTAGGTTGATCTCCTGAATCTCCACAGCATAGGTAGGGCATGTTGTATCTCCAGTATATACCTGCTGGGCCTGTCTGTTATTAGGGTTCGGGTTCGGTTGAGAAGGTATCTGGGGTTGTCTTGGAGGAGCAGGAGGTAATGGTTGTGGTTGATCAGGTGGTGGAGGAAAAGAGTAGGAGGAGAGTTGTATTGGGGCCTCCACCCCTGATGAGGTGCATTCCATTGTGGTTTTGGCCAAACATGAGAATGAAACGAATGAGCAGTAGGTTGAGTATGGTATTGAGATGGATGTGACCAAGGAGGGGGTGCGGACCAAGAAGGATGAGTAGGGGGACCCCAAGAAGGTATGTGAGTGGATTGGTTGGGGTTGTAATAAGTCTGGGATGTCCCTTGCATCCCCTGCTGGTAAGGTCTGGGTCCATGTGGCCTCCTTTGGTTCATGAAGTAGAGTGGTTCAGTGGATCCTTCAGCCCCTTGGTACATAGCTTTAAATCTGGGTAAGGATGGGCACTAATTTGTAGGGTGGTCTGCCTCGCAAACGAAACACACCTCTATGAAGTGCAATAGACACTCGTTCCTAGGATGCTTCCTAGTGCATCTGGGACAAAAGATGGCCAAATCCCTCTCATCTTCCTCTTGCTTCTATTGGATTCAGAAGGTATCCATTTGCATGGAAATGATCTGTCTCACCTCACTTTTGAGGTCTTCCATCTGATTTGTAGACTTGTTTTTGGATAAGGTGGCACTGGCTGAAAGTTGACTCCCCCTACCTCTTTTCCGATCTGCCCTAGAATGGTTTCTAAACACAGTCTTTATGTCATCATAAGGTAGCTAGTAGATGTCTCCCCCAGCCAGCAAATGGAGGGTATCTAGAAGGTCTTTAGGGACTCCTCATAGTAGAACCAGCTTCAGAGATTCGGGGTCAAGTGTGCACCTGGCCCTTTTATAACTGAGTTGGAACCTTTCTTCATAGTCTTCTAAAGATTCATCACTTCCAGTGGTCATCCGAAAGATTTCTCCCTTTGTTTCCTTTGACCTACAGTAATCCTGGTATTTGTTGTTAAAGGCTTGCTGCATCTGAGCCCAAGTTGTGATACTGTTTCTAGGTAACCCCATGAACCAGCGGAGTGCTACATCCTTGAGGGTAGAGGGAAAGAGTTTCAACTTTTGCTCATCTTCTGCATAGTCATAGGTTCAACAAAGGATAGCAAACTCAAACAAGAAGGTATCAGGGTGTTCAGTGGTCAATCCATGGAAGTGAGGTAAGGCTGAGAGACTTATGTTTTCCATTTTTGTGTCCCCATTGGTCTCTCGGATGGGAAAGTTGCCTTCTATTCTCTTCTCATTTCCTATACCATTTCTATGTTCAGCCATGGTCTCAGGAGGAATGTTTTCTTGCTCTTCTTCTGTTATAGGATCTTCGTATATCTCTGGAGATTCACCTATAGATTCTTCTGGATCACTGCCACCAAATAAGAGAGAAGGGTGCCTCAGTGCTGTGGTGGGGGTGTTGGGTAGGAATTTTCCTGAATTTTCTCTGTTTCTACAAGGCATGAAAGGAAATATTTTTGGTTGATTTTTGTGTTTTTCTCTGCTTGTACCTGCAAAAACTGAAATGGACTGAACAACCAATTGTGACTAACTAAAAAAACCTTGCTGAAATGAAAATTATAGAATTGAAATGAAAGCGGGAATACTAATCTATTTTACTGAAATGAAATTGCAGAATTGAATGAAAGTAGGAAATGACTAATTTATGCTTGCTGAAATGAAATTGCAGAATTGAAATGCTAATCTACGCTTGCAGAATTGAAATTGCGGAATTGAAATGCTAATCTACGCTTGCAGAATTGAAATTATAGAATTGAAATGAAACAACTACTCTACTCTTGCTTAAATAAACTACTTAGCAGAAGGTTGCAGTAAAAAATAGAAGAAAAGCAGTAATCACAAATATTCTGATGCTTCCCCGGCAACGACACCAAAAAGATGGTGAGCTCCAGTATTGCAGCAATGATGCTGCAACTCATAGGATTGCCTACTTTACTTTTATCAACCCGGTAGTTCATAACAAACTTGGAAGCGACGGTGATATATGCACAAGTACTAGCTCTTACTGCAGGCTGTCACTTGACCAGCTGGAACAAGTTCGCTAGGAGCTTAATCCAACTTCTATGAGTTCTTAGAAGAAGTTTTTAACTATGATGGATGAAAGCTAACTCAAAAGAGGCTAGTCTACTTGCAAAAAGAAGATGAAAGTTGAAAGGAAATGCAAACCCTAGTTTTACCGACTAACCCTACTTGTGCAAGAAAAGAGATGAAAGATATTGAAATGGAAGCCATTGACTCTTGAAAAGGTAAGATGCATGAGGTTAAGCTACTTCTGAAGGAAAATATGGAAAAATCATCTTTTTGTATTTTTGATTAATTTTATGTAGAATTATTATGCATGTGTTTTAACTATTTTTTACTGTGCAGAGGTTTATTAGTGAAAGGAAATGGAGTGGGCATTTGTAGGAGGTTGGGAAGGTGAGAAGAGGACCTAAGGGGTCCCTAGCACCCTTCTGGAGAATTCCACAGTGATCATATTTCGAAAAATTGCTCACATGAACTTCTACAAGAAGTCTGCAGGGGATCTACAGGAAGTTCTACAGGAATAGGCCGAAAGTGGTTTTTAGAGGGTTGATGGTGGAAAAATGGTGGGAAAGTGGAAATGAAGGATGGATAAGGATATTAAGGGGTCTAGGATCTGGTAGATGAATCTCAGGAGTGATGAACATGGTTGGAGTTGTTCAAAGGTGAAGGAAGCGATTTTGCACAAAAACGTAGAAATTAGGGTTATTTGGGAAAGTGTGGAAAGTGAGTGAAGAAAAACTTGAGAAAGAGACTGGAACAGGTTGCATGATGAAGGAAGGATAGGCTAGAGTGTCTTACAGGTGCTCTACACACTTCTATTCAAAACTGACCCAAGCAAGACTAAAAAAAGTAGAGATTTATCTATTTTGACCTAATTCTGACCTAGAAAACTAGAAACGTGATGAGCAAAAATTTATAGATAGGAAATCATGCAAGAAAAATATGGCCACTGAGAAAGAACAGATCAAACATGAAAACACAACTGATATCAACTTTTCCAACTTAAAATCTAACACTAGCAATTGCATTGGAAGGCAAAAACAGTGTTTTTGTGGCAGCAAGTGTGCCTTGGTCTCAATTCATCGTCCCAAGGAGGGAGAAATGAGATCAAGAACTGCTTGATAGCCTTTTTGGTGGATCTTTTGTGTTACCAAGCTGTCAAATCAACCTGAAGCATGAACAATTGTCTTAATCATCAAAAACAACCTAAGTAACAAAGCAAGATTTTAACCTAAATAACAGAAATTATTCTATGAATGCAAGAAAAACACTTAAAAGTACACAAAATAGGTACTATGCACTTGGGTTGGGCCCAACCCCAAGAGCTACAACCTCCTAAGAAAGCACAGAGCTGGTGTAAAGCAGGATTCATCTTCATTAATCCAAAAAATAATAATTACATCAAAAAAATTGTCTGCAAGAAGAACTCAAAAATGTGTTGATACAGGGCTGCCCTAAAGTGTGAAAATAAATTGTTCATTGGCTAAACTAATAAGGCTTGAAGCCTTCCTACTTATGCAAACGAGGACTCCCAACATTCCTCCTTAACTTTAGGAGCTTGGTTGCCCAAAACTGCAGTTAATCAGCCACTTCACTAGACTTGCTCGGCTGCCCTTTGAAATCATATTTGGTGGGTTGTTGAACTCTGAGTTGATGGTGGAGAACTCAAAGAAGGGGTCATTTAGTGTAGGAGACACCCCTCCTATAAATCCTCTGCCTTTTTTCTTCGTATTTGGCTGCCAATTTGCTCATAAATTGTTGATCTTGGTCCAAAAAATGTCCAAAAATATGCAACAAGCACGTATTAGACTTTGTGGTCAAGTGACTATTCCCATTCACTCAATTAACATAAATATATTCAAAAGCATGCATAAAACTATGAAGAATGGTGGATTAAATGAGAATAATAAGAAAAATGAGCCCATAAAGCTACCCATTTCTAGGGCTCATCATTTATGAAGATTTGGAGGAGGAGATAATTTAGGGACTTGATCCCTACTACAGGAGGATCACTATTACATAATAAATCAACAAGATATCATGGAATTATGGCACATATTGTGGAACTCCAATGATTGAGAAAATCTAGGAATGTGTTCCCTTTGATTTAATGCAGATTCCTATTTTTGAGAACCAAATCCACTAATCAAGATATTTTGGTGGGGAAAGCTTCCACTTTTCATGGGGAATGATTCCTAATCATTTTTTATAAGTACCAAGTTGAGTTTTCCTATAGGGGGAGATTTTCATTAGTGTTCTTGTGGAGAGAACTCGTAATTTTGCAGCTCCATTGTATTTTCTTGTAGGGATGTAATTGTATTGATGAAAATAATGAAGATTGGTGTCATTTTTAGCTTCTAAATATTGTTCTCCTCCGTAGGTCTGTAAGTTTCCTTGGGCTTTGCCATCCCAGGAGCCTCAGATCTCTTTTGTATCATTTTCTTTCCTTCTTTTCACTTCTTATTCACATGCATCTCTTGTTTTTATTTCTTTCTATTTCTGCATTTAGTATTAATGATTTCTTGTTGTAGGATTGGGTTAAAAGGTTGATGTAAGTTCTTTTGCAGGATCACAAGCATCATTTCATCCTTGTAAAATATTTGGAAGTTCATAGTAATCATTAAGCTACTTGGATTAGCTTTCTTATTCCCAAATCTATATTTCTGGAACTCCTTTGCGGCAAAGAACGGTCAATTTATGCTATTTTTTTGAGCATGCTAACGAGCCTCAATCGAGTTGGTTCCACTTGAATTAGATCAAAAAAACATTACAGTTCATAACAAAAATCACCCCATTGAATTTTCACTTGATTAGGTTAGCCATTTTATAGCTTTATTAGCTCATTAGTTCTCGAATTTCTAGATTTTCGACTAGTAATTTTCTGTTATTTTTTAGCATGGGTTAACAGAGGTATTTTTGAGTGATTCCACTTGGAATGGGGACCTAAGACATCCTAGTAAATAATAAAAAAAATGTCCCATCCAATTTGTATTTGATTTTCTTGGTCATTCGATGAATTATAATTACGTATAGTAAATATGTAACATCCTGTAGTAAAACAGGGGATCATGTAGGAGAACTAGGAGATCCTATAGGAGAACTAGTACATCTTGTAGGAAATACTCTAGCGGCATTTTTTGAGCCTAGATTAAGAAAAATCATCATTTAAGCTAGGATTATACCCCTACTTGATCCACAACTGTCTCCCCTACCAAAGATCAAGGAAAGATTAACATTTGCATTTATAAAGAAAAAAGATTTTAAAAATGAGTTCTTTTATATTTACACATGCACACAGAAGTTAGTACTCTCTAGATCAGATTTCATGCTTAGATTAGTTAAAACATCACATGTGACAAATAGGATTAATTTAGGTTTCTTTTACATTTAGTTCACGATCTTTATGAAATTAGAATATGTCTCTTTCCTTGTACGTTATTTCTTGCAATAGGATTAAGGTTTACATTTCAAGCATTTTGTTTTCTACAATTCTTTTAGGATTTGATTTCAGTACATGCATTTCATTACATCATGACAACAAAGGAAGGACACAATGTATGCTACACATATAGTGTCGATACCTCTTAAGTCTTTACGAACCCAAGTTGATAATTAAAGTCGGTAGCCTTGGGAGTTGCAATATTCCTGTTGCAATACCAAGGCTCGTCACTTTTTGGCACCGTTGCCAAGGAGGTGTCAACGTATGCATTGTTTTCTCCCCTATTTGATTCATTTATTTTTACTTTTTTGAAAAACAAAACATAATTGTGTTATGCATATTTAATTTCAAAAATATAAAAGTGCATTGCATTAGTATTTTCATTCAATCATAAAACAAAAACAAAAAAACTCCAACACCAACCCACCCCCCCATTTGATCACGTGGTGTAGTAAGAGCCACATCACCATTCACTTTTGCAAGTAGAAGAATAAGATGGCAAATAATGTAGAAGAAATGGATGGAGATGATGACAATGAGGAAGATCCTCTCAGATTTCCCATTCAAAATACTGATAGTGTGCACATGAAGAACATCCCTCCATATTTTCTTCCAAAATTTCATGGTCTAAGGTCAGAGGATCCAAAAACCTTTCTCTTTGCATTTGAAATTATTTGTAGATCTTATGTTTACTTATTAAAAACTCAAAAATTGATATTGTTTCCAGAAACATTGAAGGATAGAGCTCTTAAATGGTTCATGAGTTTAGGGGCTAATTCAATAAGATCATGGAATGATATGCAAAATATATTTCTAGAAAAATATAAATATCATGATCTTAAAGAAGCAATCTTTAGAATGAATCAAAGAGAACAATAGAGTCTAGAGGATCTAATAAAGAGGTTCATCTATAATGTTAAGAGGGAAAAACTAAATCATTTAGGATCTAACACACTAAAATCCCTCTTGCTTAGAACAATTAGGGATGAGTGGATTGATCTCCTTGATCTCATGAGTAGAGGTGATGTATACTAATTATCATTTGAATAAATTTGTGAAACATGCAAACACATGTAAAGAGGAAGGGAAAGAGTAGGTAAATCAACATCAAGATGTAAGTCAAGATAAACTCATAAATTTGTTTGATGATTTTAAAACATAAATTCTTAGCAATCTAACCAAACAAGTAGAAGTGTTAAGAATGCAAGATGAAGAAAAAGAAGATGTTGATATTTGTGTTTTCTATGCAGAATCACATGATGTCAAACATTGTCCATCATTAACAAGGTTGAAGGAAGTTTACCAAGATGACAATAGAGCAAGTCAATTTCCAATGCAGTTATGCTATGTAGCTCCAAGAGGACCATGGCAACATGGTCAACCTAGTATGATGCAAGAGCCTAATTCAAAATTTCAATTTTATGCATATCCGCCTCAAAGTAATTGGAGCACACCATTTCCTTGGCAACATTGGCCATCTCAACCCCAAAACCAATCTTGGAAACAAGCTTGGAAAGGAACTTATGGGATCCATCCACAATATCCTCAGTATTTTCCTCAATATCCTCCATACCCAACTCCATGTAATCCCTACCATTCATATCCACCACAACCACAACCCCAACCACATCCATCTCAAATATCCACTCCCACTCAAGTACCTGTACCACCATTTGCAAACCCACACATTAAAGTAGCTCAACCCACTTACAATGTTGACGTATGACACTTCCAAACATCTCCTCTTGAGCTCAATTGTATTCACCATAGCTCAAGAAGAGTATTCCAAATAAAGAGATTATCTTGATATCATTGAAGGACCACATCCAGAAGAAAAATATTCAAATAAGAAGACCAAAGAATCATGAGATTCACTTGATGAAGAGTAGACATCAAAATCATAGATTGAGAAAGCTCCCTCATGGTTACCATAAAATCCTCCATGTATTCAAGAGAAAAATTAGAAAAAAGAGGAAGACTCGAAGGTCATTGTAGAAGAAGACATGAATAATGATCTAGATAAGCAAGAAAACCAAGGGCATGAAATTTATATTGAGGTTTTGTTCCAGACAGTGACTAAGTTGCAGCAACACTCTCATCTTCAATTGAGCTTGATATCATCAAAGCCAAATCATTTGATCACTCAAATCCAGGTACATGTCAAAGCATACATTTCATGCCTCCACGTCATTGTTTCCATCATCTTGATGTGCACATTGCTCCATTGGAAGTATTCTTATACTTGAAAGTAATTTTGTTTTTCAAGTAGGGTAGGGTAGAAAAAAAAATGAAAAATAAGAGAAAAAAAAATAAAAATCTCAGGTGAAAACCTCCTTGGAGGTGCCTCAGGTTGGCTTATTGATTGAAAACCTCCATGAGGCAGTCAATGGGTTGGAAAAAAAAAAAAAAAAAGGAAAAGATCCTAGGTGAAAACCTCCTTTGAGGAACCTAGGCATACCTACTAGTTGAAAACCTCCTTGAGGTGGCTAGTAGGCCTAGAAGAAAAAAAAAGGGAAAAAATAAAAAATCCTTGCTCCATGTATCTCTTTGATAAATGTAGGGGCTCTCCAACATCTACAAGCAACAAAAACAAGTTGCCACCAAAGAAAGAAAAAATAGGTCAAACCTAGTCAAAAGAAGTCAAATTTTGACTTTCTCCTCCTTTGCTAAAATGCTCCAAAAAGGCCAAGGCCATGCCAATCCATCACCCTCATATATTTCCACCATCCATCCATCATTCTCAAGCTTTTCCCATTCATTTTGCTTGTTGTCCTAAAATACTACAGGAAGGCTATGTTTTACTACAAGAAACAAAAATACATAGAGAAGAAAATTATTTTTGCCATAACTTGAAAACCATGTATCCATTTAAAAATTTGTTTCATGGGGATATGCATGTGGATGATGGTAACATGCCCAAGCAATTTCAGAAAATTTCAATGCACGGTTTCCAAGAAATCGGCCTCCGTCACCTTCATCAATTTTTAGTTTTTCTCGAGATCCATGCATCCATTAACCAAATTTGTTTTATGGGGAGGTGCATAATCATGATGGAAACATGCTTAGAAAGTTTCAGGTAAATCCATTCTAGCATTTGGGAGATATGGACAAAACAAATCTGCTACAAGAGGTTGTCCTGAATTACTATAGGGTTTTCCAGTAGTACTACAGGAAGTTCTGAAAATCTACAAGAAAGGCAGTCTAGTGGAAAAATTATGATGTAGGCCTATTTTGGGATAGATAAAAAAGGACATTGACTTCACCACATCTTAGCCAACACCCATCATGACCATGTCACTCTATGGCCACACCTTCCACTCATTCCAATACTTATTTACCCTCCAATAGAGAAAGGACACAAACATTCAAAAAAAAAGGGTAGCTACAACAACCTGTTTGGAAGTAACAGTAGGCTCAAGGCCTAACCTTCAGTACCATGATTGAAAGAGCAGAAGAATAATAAATACAAGCACAATGAAACTCCTCCAGAGCTCAGCAGCAACAGAGGAAGCCATCACCTGCATATCAACAAGAAGACAACCCATTGGAAAAATAAGATCAACAAAAAAGAAAAAGTCAGTCAAGAAGATGTACCTGATTCATGAGAAGCACAACAACATCAACTCAACAGTAGCATGCATGTCTCTCCAACAACCATCAGGTAGGTACATGTATGCAATATTCTTGACCTCTTCTCTTGAGCATATTATAGTTAGAAATTTGTTGTCAATGCATGAGCAATGAGGTTTTATAATCTAAGGATGGGTCAGCAGTCTCAGCCACCTTCAACTAGTTAATTGCAGCTCACTCCTTCACTCATGAAATGTTGAAAAGTCAAATTATGAAGGGTGATAATTTCAAAGAATGAGGACAGCAGTTAAAGAAGAAATTTTTGCAAAGGCCAAGTTACCACAGCACCCCAAGCCCTCCATCCACTTCATATTCACTATTTATCCATCATTCATCCATCCCATTTCATAATTTCAAGAACAAACCCTATCTCACCCTAAGAGAATCTTGAAAAAGAAAATAGATCATCCTCTCCATTTTCACAAACCTACATCATTTCTCACCACTCCCATATAGTTAGAAGACTCTGAAGGAAGAAGGAATGACTACTACGGGAAGGCATAATACTGCTACAAGAAGGAAGAAGGAAAAATTGTGCTAAAACACAAAATGACAGTGCCTAAGAGAGACCTAATCAAAACATACAACTCCAAGGCCATTAGGAAACCATCTAGGCCACAAGAGAGAAGAAGAAGGCAACAAAAGGAAATGAGGCATCCACCATCAAAATAGAACTCAAACTATAGTGATGAAAAGAGACTTTCCAAGAGGTCTCTAATCTCTTTATAGCTTTTGTCCAAGGCCTAAAAGATGTTATAGAAATGAGAGAAAGGCATAGGAGTCAAGTTGAGGGCCCATCCTAGGTGCATACTATCATTTATGCTCAAAAAGGGTTTCCTATAGTTTTAATAGTGTTTCTTGTAGGTTTGACAAGAATTACTACAAGATGTCCTAGTTCTCATCTAAAGACATTTTGAAGTTTCATAGGTTTCCAAATGGTGGAACAAGGTAGCAGAAGGTTGATAAGGATGTGGAAGACCTTGCCAAATTGAAAAATATTCAAGAACCATCATGAATAAGGGGAAGAAGGCAAACTAATGGTCTCAAAAAACAAGGATTTTTCTTTACACAAATATGTTTTTGGACTTTTCCTTGCAGAAAATATAGCCAATATTCTTAATGCACAAGAGGGAGGCCACTAGGGCCATGAATAAGGCATAATCAGGTCACTAAGTTGCTCAGAGGATGAGCAACACTTTCAACAGGGGGGTATGATGGGCCTCTAAATTAGACATAAGCCTCTAAATTAAACATAAACTAAGGCCTATGACCATCCTTCAGCATATTAAACCTCTCTTTCTGCATTAGATAATGTATTTTTAACTTTAATATATTCATTAGGAAGGTTTATGAATAATTGCATATTTGTGCCTAATATTATTTATTTTTGTGGAATATTATGAAAATATTGGGTATATTATGAATATTTGGAGGAGGAGATAATTTACGAACTTACTCCCTGCTACAGGAGGATCACTATTACATAATAAATCAAAAATATATTATGGAATTATGGCACAGATTGTGGAACTCCAATGATTGAGAAAATCTAGGAATGTGTTCCCTGCCATTTAATGCAAATTCCTAGTATTAAGAACCAGATCCACTAATCAAGGGATTTTGGTGGGTAAAGCTTCCTTCTTTCATGGGGAATGACTCCTAGTCATTTTTTATAGGTACCAAGTTGAATTTGCCTCTAGTGAGAGATTTTCATTAACGTTCTTGTGGATAGAACTCGTATTTTTGCAACTCCATTGTATTTTCTTACAGGGATGTAATTGTATTGATGAAAATAATGAAGATTGGTGTCATGTTTAGCTTCTAAATCTTGTTCTCCTCCATATGTCTTTGATTTTCCTTGGTTTTGGCCATCTCGAGAGCCTCAGATCCCTTTTGTATCCTTTTCTTTCCTTCTTTTCACTTCTTATTCACATGCATCTCTTGTTTTTATTTCTTTCTATTTTTGCATTTAGTATTAATGATTTCTTGTTGTAGGATTGGGTTACAAGGTTGATGTAAGTTCTTTTGCAAGATCACAAGCATCATTTCATCCTTGGAAAATATTTGGAAGTTCATAGTAATCATTGAGCTACTTGGATTAGCTTTCTTATTCCCAAATCTAGACTTTTGGAACTCTTTTGTGGCAAAGAACAGTAAATTTCTATTATTTTTTAGAGCATGCTAACGAGCTTCAATCGAGATGTTTCAACTTGAATTAGATCACAAAAGAATTCTATTCCATAAAAAAAATTACCCCATTGAATTTTCACTTGATTAGGTTAGGCATTTTATAGATTTATTAGCTCACTAGTTCTCGAATTTCTAGATTTTCAACTAGACTGTAATTTTCTGTTATTTTTTAGCATGGGTTAACAGAGGTATTTTTGAGTGATTCCACTTGGAATGGGGACCTAAGACATCCTAGTAAATGAAAAAAACTGTCCCATCCAATTTTGATTTGATTTTCTTGGTGATTTTATGAATTATAATTTCGTATAGTAAATTTGTAACATCTTGTAGTAAAACAAGGGATCCTGTATGAGAACTAGGAGAGCTAGTACATCCTGTAAGAAATCCTGTAGCGGAATTTTTTGAGCCCGAATTGAGAAAATCCATCATTGAAGTTGGGATTAGCCCCTACTTGACCTCCAATCCATCAAAATCATTGTACCCCTCTAGCTCCACATCTATCTCCCCTGCCAAAGATCAAGGAAAGATTAGTATTTAGAATTATAAAGCAAAAATATTTTTAAAATGAGTTATTTTATATTTACACATGCACACAACAATTAGTACTCTCTAGATCAGATTTCATGCTTAGATTAGTTAAAACATCACATGTGACAAATAGGGTTAATTTAGGTTTCTTTTACTTTTAGTTCATGATCTTTATGCAATTAGAATATGTTTCTTTCCTTGTACTTTATTTCTTGCAATAGGTTAAGGTTTCCATTTCGAACATTTCATTTTCTGTAATCAGTTTAGGATTTGGTTTCAGTACATGCACCCCATTACATCATGACAACAAAGGAAGGACACATTGTATGTTGCACATATATTTCTGATACCTCTTAAGTTTGTATGAACCCCAGGTTGATAATTAAAGTCGGTAGCCTTGGGAGTTGCAACATTCTTGTTGCAATACTTAGGCTCATCACTATGTCCTCACTAAGTCTGTTTTATCTTTTGCATAATTGTGTAGTGCAAGTTATCATTGTTGAATTCCTTGTAGAATGAAATTAGAATCATTGTTCCTACTTCACCCTGGTGGTATCATACCTAGTGAAAGGGGAGAGTTCTACAGTGAACTACCTATGGTTGGGTGCAAATGTCTCAGACTACCTAGTATTGTTAATCATATTTGTTACATTCAGATAAGTCTCTACTTCGATCTTTATTAATTATTTACATTATTATAGCTATGAATTCTAAATATGTTATGGATAAAAAAAATTAAAATTTTTTGTGTATTTCTAATTATTGAACTTGTAAAATTTTAAATTTATTTTTTTCAAAATAATGCATACTATATAAGTTTGTATTTTCTTCTCTTAATCCTCAATGGAATGAAAGAAACGTAATAAATATTTTAGTATATTATTTCAAGCTTCTAATCATTGTTGATATGATGACTCACTTAAAAATTTGGTGTTCTCATTCTTTGTGGTTTTAGTGATATCATAGCTTTGTTTTTCTTTCTTGCGATTTTATGATAATATTATTTAAAAATGTATCGAGTCCTCATTCTATTAAACCGCAAAATGTATACTTTGATTTTTTTAACTCTATAATTTTTTTCCATAGATGTATTGTTATGAAACCAACTCACAAAAAGATAGAAAAGAAAGATCAACGCCTTAGAATTCAGCCTCTTCGAGGGGACAACCTCCTTTCCATTACACAAATGAACAATTCTTGGATGATTCAAATGACAAAACCTCCTTTCTATATATAGGAGTCTATGGAGTCACAATATAACCCAGCCAACTTAACAATAATAATATAAAGCCACAAAAATAACAATAGAGGGATTGTATGGGGCACAGTTATAAAAATATGGGGACAATAGGGGCTCAACAATATTAATAAGGGATACAACTACAATAGTAATGGGGTAATCATTAGTATTATAGGGACCTAACATGCCCTCTCCTTCAAAAAGTGTTGTCCTCAATTGCTTGAGTAGTTATGGATGCTTCTGTATAAAAATTATC